>JAEAOA010002065.1:0-95947 GCA_016746295.1 Potamilus streckersoni
GAAATATGAGATTTCGTAGGAAGGTTCCATTTGGCATTCTGAGGCTTTAATCGATTCTGTCGCAAAAATTTGTAGACGTAGATGGCAGCAATTTGAGTGTGGTTATGACAATGTATTTACGACAAAATCGCTAAGATGGGACCTTTAATTTTTTTTTGGTTAAAATATGAGATTTCGTAGGAAGGCTCCATTGGCATTCTGAGGCTTTAATCGATTTTGTCGCAAATATATTGTTGTAGGGTTCACCCTCTCTGCTGCTATATATATATATATATATATTTATATTTATATATATATATATATATATATATATATATATATATATATATATATATATATATTTATATTTATATATTTATATTTATATATATATATATATATATATATATATTTTTACGTGACGGCTCGTTCTGTGTAACATAAAAAGAAAGTGAACACAAGAAGCTTTATAAATTTTAACAATGATACAATTTATTTTACTAAAACACAAAAATAATGTAAATTATTTAAAACAAGACTTACGGTTTACAAGAATGATCCAAATTTTGTTCTAAAATAATAATAAAAAATATAAGTCCTGTAAAGAGTTCTAAACACAGTCTGAAAGTATGATGTTCTGGTCCAAAATGGCGGTTGACCACGTCAGACGAAGGCTAACAGCAAATTCCAGAATTTTCACAATAAACAATGTATGTGTTGTCCCGTTCCAATATTAGAGAGAAAATGTCCAAATACGTAATGTTGTTCTCTATGAAAATTATAAAGACGAAGTGAAAAATAGTTCCTCTAACACGACATGTTATTTTACGTAGACATAATGACAACTTCTTCTGGCACAACAAATTAGAAGTTGTATAACAGACTCGACTACGACAGTCTGTCCGTGACTGTTGACTCTCGAACAAGACAGTCTGTACGTGACTGTTGACTCTCGACCAGAACAGTCTGTCCGTGACTGTGTATGAACCACAAAAATCTCAAACATATATGGGAAGGACAACGAGCAGCCTGAACTGCACGCGCACGAGGAAGCATGCAATTTCCCAATACTTCTGAACATTTAGGAAAGCCTGACCCAGCATCAGCCAATCGCCCTAATGGCCTTTCCTGAATGTTTACTTGCAATTAATTTGCTACCATACACAGCACGTGCTAAACGAGACTTATATAAAATTGACATATTAACACACATACTTTAACTCGAGGGTCGTAACACCTTCCCCCATAAATAGAAAAAAAGATTTATGTAATAGCAGATATTAATTCTACACAAAGTAAAAAATTGAAATAATAAAAACTGTTATGAATTATTAAAAATGACATTTCTACACAGGAAATTCTGAAATAGCCTTGACCTTAAAAATTATAGTTTTAAAATGTTCATGTCCCACAATATATCCTAGAAAGGTAACACATGCTTTACAGAACTCACTTTTAGATAAGTTAATAGTCAGATTTGCATCCGTGAGTCTGTCGAAGAACTTCCGAATCGTAGTTAGATGTTCTTTCCAGGTGTTGTTGTAAATGATAATATATACATCGCAGTTGTCTAGACCAGAATTTATCATCACTTTGTACTGGTAGAGTCCATCTGGGGTCACGAATGCCGAAATTTCTTTTGCTCTTTCGGTTAGAGGAATTTGCCAAAAGCCCTTAAAAAGGTCAAATTTAGTGACGTATTTGGCATTTCCAATTTTGTTGATATAATAATAGATTCTTGGCAGTGGAAACGAGTCTTGTTTTTGTCACAATTCACCTTCCTATAATCCGTACACATTTCGGAATTTTTTATCCTGTTTGTGAACTTCAATCACTCTTACTGGGCTCTATACATTGTTCAGTAATTGCTGAATCTTTTTTTTAAAACAAAAACGTGAAAAATATGGTTTGTCCTTGTAGGCACATCTGGAAACAAGTGGTTATTCAGACAACAATTGTTAAAGTTCAATTTTTTTTTCTTGATCTTGCAACTGAAAACAGTTTCTGGTCTAGATTTTCACAACTTCCGAATTCTGCAAACTTGTTGTTCCAGTATTAGTAGTATCCAATTGAATTCCTTCATGTGAATATACATTCGGTGGGACAGGTACAACTAAATTGATTACATGATTTATTTGGCTATTTCTTTAAAAACAGTAGTACGCCATTAATTTGCTTAGATTTGTGTACGAATGTTAAAATTTAATTCATTTTCTTCTTTACTTTGTAAGGGCCATAAAATCTTAATTGCAGAAAATTGTGCAGAATACGCAAGAGAGAATGGACTTTATTACCTGACTCAAAAATTCTCTCTAGTACGTATTGGTGAAACCATAGTTTCACGTTCGACTTGATTTGCTGAATGCCACATTCAAGTACAATAAACTGGAACATACCAAACTTTAACTCTGACCTTTGACCAAACTGATCAAACTTGAGAAGGCCAAATTGAGCATTATTCCTCGAAGGAATTAGTTTTGAAACATTTGTTGACACATGCTTGATTGTCAACAAATTTTGGTTACATGGCATGGTTTTTGGTAAGGGATCAATACATTCTACTACAACTCTACTTAATGGTTTGTCAGATGCAAGAATTGGTTTCAAATGAGCTTTAGGAATGTTTTGATTTTGTTTTTTCTACATTTTGACATACCTGACAAGATTTGCAAAACATGGAAACTTCACTTTTCATTTTTGGCCAATAGAATTGAGTCCAGATCTTGTGATACGTTTTATTTATTCCCAAATGACCACCCAGAGACGTTTCATGGGCCAAACAAAGTATTTCCTGTCTGTAAAGTTTTGGAACCACAATTCGATATTTTACTGAGCAATTGCTATTAACAGGTACCTCGGGAGGTCTCCATTTTCTCATAAGAACTCCATATTTAATGAAGTAGTAGACAGGTACTTCACTTACTTCAGTTTCACTAACGGCCCGCTGAAACAAACAGATCTCAGGATCCTTCTCCTGTTCAACGACAAGTGATTGTCGTTTATCACCCTGATCAAATAAAAGAGAATGAGTATTCAAAAGAGGATCACTATGATCAATACCTATCGATTGATCCAAATTAGAAGTGAAAGTGACCTCAAAAAAAGCCTGACCAATACACGTGTCAGCTAAAGAACCACAGTCCTTATCAAAATCATACTCAAGAACTTTATTTGCCAAAGCTCTGGTAACTGAACAAGCTGAACATAAATCAGGGATATCTTTTTCAATAGGATCAACTTTCTTTCCCAAAGAAGGCTTGTCAGTTACAAGTGGATTAACCACAACCTTGTCTCCAGCTAAGTCGTTGCCTAACAACAAATGTGTGTATGTGTGTTAATATTTCAATTTTATATAAGTCTCGTTTAGCACGTGCTGTGAATGGTAGCAAATTAATTGCAAGTAAACATTCAGGAAAGGCCATGAGGGCGATTGGCTGATGCTGGGTCAGGCTTTCCTAAATGTTCAGAAGTATTGGGAAATTGCATGCTTCCTCGTGCTTGTTCAGTTCAGGCTGCTCGTTGGCCTTCCCATATATGTTTGAGATTTTTGTGGTTCATACACAGTCACGGACAGACTGTTCTGGTCGAGAGTCAACAGTCACGTACAGACTGTCTTGTTCGAGAGTCAACAGTCACGGACAGACTGTCGTAGTCGAGTCTGTTATACAACTTCTAATTTGTTGTGCCAGAAGAAGTTGTCATTATGACTACGTAAAATAACATGTCGTGTTAGAGGAACTATTTTTCACTTCGTCTTTATAATTTTCATAGAGAACAACATTACGTATTTGGACATTTTCTCTCTAATATTGGAACGGGACAACACATACATTGTTTATTGTGAAAATTCTGGAATTTGCTGTTAGCCTTCGTCTGACGTGGTCAACCGCCATTTTGGACCGGAACATCATACTTTCAGACTGTGTTTAGAACTCTTTACAGGACTTATATTTTTTATTATTATTTTAGAACAAAATTTGGATCATTCCTGTAAACCGTAAGTCTTGTTTTAAATAATTTACATTTTTTTTTGTGTTCTAGTAAAATAAATTGTATCATTGTTAAAATTTATAAAGCTTCTTGTGTTCACTTTCTTTTTATGTTACACAGAACGAGCCGTCACGTAACAATATATATATATATATATATATATATATATATATATATATATATATATATATAGATATAGATATATATATATATATATATATATATATATATATACATATATATATATATAGAGATATATATATATATATAGACTATTTTGTAGACATTCTTAGTACAATACTTTTAATGACTGTAGTGTCTAGTAATCATCTATAAACAAGCAAATACATAGTTAATTTTAGTCCAGATGAGTAGATAATATTTTTTTTAGATATTGCGCTTTAAATAATAATTTACAAGTTTAAAAGAACTTAGATATTAAAACCTGTTGAGAAGCTCTGAATAATTTCTTCTTTTCTAGTAGCATTAGCTAGGTTCATAAAAAATGAGTTATTTCCCATTGGAAGAGTTGGTCATTTGAGTTGATTAAGGACAAGTGCTATTTTGAAATGTCAGGTATGGAGTAGGACACAAATTGTTGTATTGAAATGAAGAAGCTGATAATGAAGTAGAGATGGACAGTTTTTTTTTCTTATTTTCCATTTTCTTGTAGTTCCTGTCGTCTGATATGTTTAATGTTCCGCCTAGATATAATGCGAGAGGAAACTATTAATTTGAACTATATATTGAATTGCAATGTGCTGATTGGAATAAAATATTATGGGAGTATTGTAAATTTTCAAACGGGTAAGGTAGACTCTACACCTACAGTCACAGGTCCAGAAACTGAAACTAAGTCTGATGTCAAATAAATAGAATGGAGAGGAACATTAACAAAACCGCACTATACTCCCTGAATGAGAACACTTATTATAACAGGTCTTCTCAGAAGAAGGCAAAAGCAACTGAAAGTAAAGAACTATGAGAAGCTCATGTATCCCTTAAAATTTAATAGGGATAGGATTGGCAAAATCAACCAAGAGTGATATAGAACCCTTCGACATGAATGGTTCAATATTCTCCAAAACACAGTGAGACTGAGGTGTATCACACCCAATAAATTTATTGTTTTCAATACATGACTTTGCCCTCTTAGAAATAAAAGCATTTTGGATAGGTTTATCTTGATTATAATGCCTATATTTCAATGTTGAATAACTCAGAAATGACGTGTCCATTTTCTTACAATAGGTACACATAGGTAGAGACATGAATATTGAATAAAGTTTCTCAGAAGCTTGATTTTTAGAGTTTGTGCCATATTGATTTTTCCTGAGAGTCGTATTTGTTTGAAACACCTTTCTATCAGTAGATTGCTGAGAAAAAGATTTGTTTACAGCAACTTTATGAGTTAAGGAATACCTATCTGCAGCCAGATTAGCATTTTCCAATGTCTTAACCTCATGATCTTCAAGGTGATTTTTAATATCACTGGGAATACAGTTTTTGAACTCTTCGAGTAATACCAGTTGTTCAAGTCTTTCATAATCATGTTCAATTTTTTTAGACAAACACCATCTCTTGAACAACTGTTCTTTTTCCCTAGCAAATTCAACATAAGTTTGTATATTGTTTTATTTTGTAACTTCTGAACTTTTGTCGATATGCCTCAGGAACTAACTCGTAACCTTTCAAAATTCATTACTTAACCAAATCGTAATCAGAACGTTGCTGTACTAATAGAGATATATAGATATTTCTGGCCTTGCCATGAAGTACACTCTGCAATAATTGAGTCCAATACTCTCTTGGCCATTTTGAATTGTCAGCTACTTTTTCAAACATTATAAAATATTTGTCTACTTCCTTTTCACTAAAAGGGGGAACTAATTTGATATTAAACTTTTCATAAGATGTGGAATCATGTCTGTCACTTGCCATATCTAATTCTTTCATTTTAATTTGAAATTCTTTCTCATCCCTTTCTTTTTGCATCTGTCTATCTTTTTCCCTTTCGTCTATTTGTCTTTATTTTTCCCTTTCTTCAAATTGTAATCTCATTTCTTCTTTTTGTAGTTCGAGTTGCCTATCTTTTTCTTCTTTTTCTAATTGCATTTTCATTTGTTCTTTTGAAATTCTTTTTGTCTATCTTTTTCTTTCTTTTCTTTTTCTAAATGTGCCCTCTGAAACTCAAAATTTATATTTCAACTTTAGCTCTGCAATTTTAACGTCGGCAACGGTTAAAGTCTTACTGATAGATGCCATAACACTTTTGTCCAAGATGTTCTTCTCAATCAAATGTTGAACTATAATTGTCTTGATTTCTTGTTTAGTTAAAGAAGTTTTTGCTTCAGATAGTTCATACTTTCTGGCAAGTTCAAGCAATTCATCCTTCCTAAAACTCTCCAACTGTTCTTTGGATGGAGTAGAAAGAAAGCTCTTCACCCTCGACATTTTTAAGGGAAAAGCTTGTTGTTTTCACTAAAATGTCAAAATTAACTAGGGGAATTTATATTTTTAAATTTTAGCCAATTTCAAATATCCTGAAGGACGAGCGCCCAATTCTTTTAATGTTACGTGACGGCTCGTTCTATGTAACATAAAAAGAAAGAGTGAACACAACAAGCTTTATAAATTTTAACAATGATACAATTTTACTAGAACACAAAAATAATGAAAATTATTTAAAACAAGACTTACAGTTTACAGGAAAGATCCAAATTTTGCTCTAAAATAAGTTTTAAAAAAAATAAAAGTCCTTTAAAGAGTTCTAAACACAGTCTGAAAGTATGATGTTCCGGTCCAAAATGGCGGTTGACCACGTCAGACGAAGGCTAACAGCAAATTCCAGAATTTTCACAATAAACAATGTATGTGTTGTCCCGTTCCAATATTAGAGAGAAAATGTCCAAATATGTAATGTTGTTCTCTAGGAATATTATAAAGACGAAGTAAAAAATAGTTCCTCTAACACGACATGTTATTTTACGTAGACATAATGACAACTTTTTCTGGCACAACAAAATTAGAAGTTGTATAACAGACTCGACTATGACAGTCTGTCCGTAACTGTTGACTCTCGAACAAGACAGTCTGTACGTGACTGTTGACTTTCGACCAGAACAGTCTGTCCGTGACTGTGTATGAACCACAAAAATCTCAAACATATATGGGAAGGCCAACGAGCAGCCTGAACTGAACAAGCACGAGGAAGCATGCAATTTCCCAATACTTCTGAACATTCAGGAAAGCCTGACCCAGCATCAGCCAATCGCCCTCGTGGCCTTTCCTGAATGTTTACTTGCAATGAATTTGCTACCATACACAGCACGTGCTAAAATAGACTTATACAAAATTGACATATTAACACACATACTTTAACTCGAGGGTCGTAACAATATATAAATGCGATGTGATGCTGCCACGTTGTTTTACGGTAAGCAGTCACAGTACAGCAGGCCGACAGTAGAATATACGTTGACCCTAAAATGTGTGTTTAAAAACGTTACATTGTTGCGATTTTCATGTGAAATGGATTACCGGATGCAAAACGTCCCACATTTACTGCAATGCATTTGTGACCTGATATTTGTAGTGCTTGATTTGAAAAATAGACTGCAAAGTAGACGTCAGCAAATTTGTTTTTGTATCGGTTTTACATCCCATATATGCTAAGTAAAGATGCTGTCGTTGGATAAATATCTGTCAGTTAGGAGACCCATTCTTGTCCAGATTATTCTCCGAACTGTGGTGAGTTTGTTTACTTCGTTAATTTAACATTTAAACCACGCTTGTATATACGGTTGAGTCTATATTTATGTTACTGATATACGCACCCACCCACCCACCCCGCTATCCCTTAGTTGTATTCGTTATTGTCGTTCTTGTCTTGTAGTTTTATGCCATTTTTCTTATGATGATATTGTGAAACATGACATAATGAACCTCTGTGGGAGTAGCATATCCATATTGAGACAGCGGATATGATATTTCCTCAATTTGCATTTGCGAGTCGAGTTAAGAAATGGCCGCTAAAAAATGTTGATGCAGATCAAAACATTCCAGAAGGCGGGGTTAAAAACGTTTTCCCACTGTCGCAGCCAATCATTAAAGACACTAATGTACAATAATTTCATGATCTCATCTGGAACAATCAGAATCACATAAAGTGATATGTTCACACGAATAATATCAAAAATATGAACCTGCACGCACTGATGGAAAAAAAAATACCGACTATGTAATAAATTATAGCACTGCACATTAACCACAAAACTATCATTCCTGTTATCAAAAATGACAAATGTTGCTAAAGAGAGCAAAATGTTTAAAAGAGATGAAAAAATCTTTCAGCAACATGTTTAAGAAAGTTCTAAAGATAATTGAAGCAAATACAATGATAAACAGTCTTATAGAATATAAACCTATGACAGTCATCATTCAGCCATAAAGACAGCAGTAACCTCAAGTAAATCCTGTTTAACGGACACGCTTTTATGACTGCAACAAAGATTTAACCACAGTTTCCAGAAAATATCCTTTCTTTACTGTATCTCATGTTTCACCCGCATGATGCTGATTCATTATTAAATATGACTATCGATAGCAACATAAGATTAACACAATTTTGAATAATTTCTTCTCAAGAACCAGTTAGTAGAAGGTAACCAAAGTTCACTGAAAGTTGAATAAAATAAAACCTCTGCTGCACAAAGTATGCGATACAAATTCAAATTTGATTGGCATTACTGAAAACGTGTATAATATTTGAATGTCGTTTTCCGATTGTTAGGCCATTTAAGCTATCTGCTGGCTCATGGATATGTGTCACCTTTGTGGCAGATAACAGAACGACATGGGTCTTTCTGAATACACATACATGTAAAACTTTGCAATCGTTCTAACTCTTGAGTCCGAGAAAGCTATTCAAAAATAATTTTATACGTTAATTTTGTCTGTTGCCTTAAGTATAATTTAAGAGTCAGAACTCTACAAATATTATCGAGAACATTGATGTTTTCTGCGTTATATCCTTACTATATTTTGAAATTAACTGACATATTTGACACAAATCAGAGATAATTCCTTAATGTGCCTCAAGGAGTAAAAGCAACACGTTTTACAAACATCAGCTTTATTTTGTTCCGTTAAAATGGTGGATTAGTTCCAACTGTTCGCATAACTATGCCTGTACCGTTACTAATGCTGTGTGCAATCAAACATGTGTATGCCAGCCTGGATATTATGATAATAATGGTGTCAATGTTACAGATGGAAATTGTACAGCAAGTACGTTTATATAAAGATTGTAACATCTATACCGAGATCTGAAATTCGTATCTTTCTTATATGTAGTGCAAGTTCGTTTAGTTTAACTATTTTCATATATTCTACAGCAGATTGTAGGTTGAATGGTTGCAAGGTCCAGTCCGCTTATGGCCCGACTGTGTCTGGTTTGCTTTCTGCATCCGTCAATAAATGCTATTACAAACCTCGCAGACATGGAGGATCTTGAAGACTCTTTGGTCATATCACAATATTTTCATGTCGTGAATATGTCTAATTTGAGATTCTCTACAGCTGAAATAGAAAATTCTTTCTCAGCTGTCATATAACCAAACGAATTCATGTTATGGCCCTGCATCTAGCGTGCACTGCATTACCGCTTATATTAAAAAAAATAGCTTCTTTCAAGTTCTTTTCAAATTCCTCAGTTAACTTGATCTTAACCTGACAGAAATTAAACTCAGGTAATGGTGCTTTGAATATATACAGTTGATGGCGATAGTCCATGAAATATTGCTTACACGGCGAAAATTAGAAATTACTTAAGAGGGCTTCTTTTTTTCAACCAACTGAACATAAGATATGACAATGAGACGTAAACCATCCTGGAATGGTGTGTACTTATTTTCTTTAAATGATGCTAATTTGTGTTACGTTCGTTAAGTATTTTATGGAACAGAACAAAAGATGGTTATTTAGAACCATGTTAATTAGAGTAAAGTATCTTTCATAAAGAGAAACCACATTAACATTCCCAGAACCATTAACAGAACCCGCACCATTGCGGTATCGAGCCCAGCTCATTAGCTACCGGACCGCCATTATCTTCATCAAATATGAGAACTGTTGGTGAAGATAAAACAATTATTAAACAATACAGATAAATCTTTCAGCAACATTTTAAAGAAGGTTCTAAAGATAATGTAAACAAATGTAACAAATGCATGCATTCATAATATAAACATTTGCCAATGATCATACAACCTTAAAGACACCAGTATTTCCAAGGGAAGCTATGACATCACCAAATATTTAACTACAGTTGCCAGAACGTATCCTGGCTTTAATATGTTTCATGTTTCATTCCGATGATGCTGATGCATTATTAAATGTGGGTATTGATAGCAACAAATGATTAATAAGATCTTGAACAACTTCTTCTCAAGAACCAGTGAATAGAAGTTAACCAAATTTCACAAAAATCATAATGGAATAAGAGCTGTGAAAGCTGCACAAAGTATGCGATCCAACTTCAGGTTTGACTAGCATTACTGAAAACGCTGAGAATATTTGAATGCCATATTATTTCAGATTTATAGCACATCTATAATGCCATCTGGCTCTTAGATAGGTGTCACCTTTGTGGGAGACTTCAGACCCACATGGGCCTGTAGTTTATTCCATGTAGTTTGTATAGTTTCCTTTTTGTAAGTGATCATAAATACAGATCTCATATAAAGAAAGACTCTACCGTGTACAGAACAGAAACAAATCTGACTATATAGCAGCTCAGGAAAAGAAACGATCAAAATATTATTTTTGTTGTATTATTCGCCATTCAGATGTTGGATATGCCCATATATCAGTTTAATATTCCTTAATATCCAACCTCAACTGATCATAATTCTGGCATAAACATTAACATTGCTTGACTATATTAAGTTGTACATTTAAAGGAAAAGTGTTTAGTAACTGAATTCATTCAGTTTACAATCAGCACAAGCCCCGAATTTCATCTTTCTGAATAGAGAAACATGTAATAAATCTGCAATTGGATTTACCTCTTGAGTCCGGAAAGGCTATTCAAACAGAATAGTAAATGTTATTTTTTATGTTGCCTTAGGTTTAGTTTAAAACAGTCAAAAATGTGCAGATAATATCCAGAATGTTGGTACTTTCTGCGTTATATCTTTCCTATATTTCGAAATTATCTGACAAGTTTGATACAAATCAGACATATTTCCAAAATGTGCCCCAAGTAGTATATAACTTTGGACTAATATCAGCTTTATTTTGTTTTTAAGAGGTTGGATTAGGTTTCAACTGTTCCCAACTAGATGCCTGTAACGATACTTATGCTGTGTGCAATGGAAAATGTGTATGCCTGCCTGGATATTATGACGATAATGGTGTCAACATTACAGGTGGAATCTGTACAGAACGTACGTACATGTAAATATTGTAACATCTATACTGAGATTTGAAATTCGTGGCTTTCTTACATTTAGTACATGTTAGTATAGTTGTATAATTTTCATATATTCTACAATAGATTTTAGGTTAAGTATTTGCATGGTCAAGTCAGCTTAAGGCATGGCTCTGTTTCCGGTCCGCTGTCTGCATCCGTCAAACTTGCTTTCTCAATCTTCTCAAAAACAGCTGGACAAACTTGGCAGAGAGAAGCGTTGGAAGAAGTTCCGTCAGTTTTACAGAAATGGTGCTGATCTGATATGACTATCATTAATACAAATATTTCCGTCTCTAAAATGACTGTTAAGCCAAAGTGCTGAAGAGATTTCAGTAATTTCGACTAAACGCATAATGAAAGAAGATCGTTAAATATTTTACAAGAAATGGGGACTGTTACTAAACATCTAAAAGCCACTGTTGCTAAAAGTATAAATGTTTTATATATTTTCCCTAAATGCACCAAATAGAATCTAAATTAACCTGACAGAAAACATTCTAGATTTAGTACGTTTTGATTGTCTGTAAGTGATACTTATCCATCGTGACATATGGTTGCCTTTAATAAAATTGAAAATGTTTCAACAACGTTTCGCAAATTGCCTCTACGAATCTGACCACACTTAGAGCTAAACATTCAGGCAGGCACAGGGTGTATTTACGCGTATTCAACTGATCATGTTCCAACTAAGAAATACTTTAAAGTGTTGAATAGAAATTGACCACATTGACACGAATAAAGCTGTTTTGTGGATGGATACAATGCCAAACTAATATCATATATGGCCAGTGATACCAAAAGTAGAAAAATTATTAAACCGTTCTTCTCAAATATCACTCTGCTGAATTTGTGAAATATTGAAAACATCAAACGGCTTTAAAATCTGTCAAGCGATGTGAATACAACTAAACACAAGATACATTGTCATAACCAAAAGAATAGTATGTTCCAAATGAATCCCGGGTCCACAAATGTACGGATTTATAGAATGGCACTGCCCATGTTTCGTTTGAAAATTTACAATACTCCCATAATATTTTATTCCAATCAGCACATTGCAATTTCAATATATAATTCAAATTAATAGTTTCCTCTCGCATTATATCTAGGCGGAACATTAAACATATCAGACGACAGGAACTACAAGAAAATGGAAAATAAGAAAAAAATAAATGTCCATCTCTACTTCATTATCAGCTTCTTTATTTCAATACAACAATTTGTGTCCTACTCCATACCTGACATTTCAAAATAGCACTTGTCCTTAATCAACTCAAATGACCAACTCTTTCAATGGGAAATAACTCATTTTTTATGAACCTAGCTAATGCTACTAGAAAAGAAGAAATTATTCAGAGCTTCTCAACAGGTTTTAATATCTAAGTTCTTTTAAACTTTGTAAATTATTATTTAAAGCGCAATATCTAAATAAAATAGAATCTACTCATCTAGACTAAAATTAACTATGTATTTTCTTGTTTATAGATGATTACTAGACACTACAGTCATTAAAAGTATTATACTAAGAATGTCTACAAAATAGTCATATATATATATATATATATATATATATATATATATATATATATATATATATATATATATATATTGTTACGTGACGGCTCGTTCTGTGTAACATAAAAAAAGTGAACACAAGAAGCTTTATAAATTTTAACAATGATACAATTTATTTTACTAGAACACAAAAATAATGTAAATTATTTAAAACAAGACTTACAGTTTACAGGAATGATCCAAATTTTGTTCTAAAATAATAATAAAAAATATAAGTCCTGTAAAGAGTTCTAAACACAGTCTGAAAGTATGATGTTCCGGTCCAAAATGGCGGTTGACCACGTCAGACGAAGGCTAACAGCAAATTCCAGAATTTTCACAATAAACAATGTATGTGTTGTCCCGTTCCAATATTAGAGAGAAAATGCCCAATGCGTAATGTTGTTCTCTATGAAAATTATAAAGACAAAGTGAAAAATAGTTCCTCTAACACGACATGTTATTTTACGTAGACATAATGACAACTTCTTCTGGCACAACAAATTAGAAGTTGTATAACAGACTCGACTACGACAGTCTGTCCGTGACTGTTGACTCTCGAACAAGACAGTCTGTACGTGACTGTTGACTCTCGACCAGAACAGTCTGTCCGTGACTGTGTATGAACCACAAAAATCTCAAACATATATGGGAAGACCAACGAGCAGCCTGAACTGCACGCGCACGAGGAAGCATGCAATTTCCCAATACTTCTGAACATTTAGGAAAGCCTGACCCAGCATCAGCCAATCGCCCTAATGGCCTTTCCTGAATGTTTACTTGCAATGAATTTGCTACCATACACAGCACGTGCTAAAATAGACTTATACAAAATTGACATATTAACACATACTTTAACTCGAGGGTCGTAACAATATATAAATGCGATGTGATGCTGCCACGTTGTTTTACGGTAAGCAGTCACAGTACAGCAGGCCGACAGTAGAATATACGTTGACCCTAAAATGTGTGTTTAAAAACGTTACATTGTTGCGATTTTCATGTGAAATGGATTACCGGATGCAAAACGTCCCACATTTACTGCAATGCATTTGTGACCTGATATTTGTAGTGCTTGATTTGAAAAATAGACTGCAAAGTAGATGTCAGCAAATTTATTTTTGTATCGGTTTTACATCCCATATATGCTAAGTAAAGATGCTGTCGTTAGATAAATATCTGTCAGTTAGGAGACCCATTCTTGTCCAGATTATTCTCCGAACTGTGGTGAGTTTGTTTACTTCGTTAATTTAACATTTAAACCACGCTTGTATATACGGTTGAGTCTATATTTATGTTACTGATATACGCACCCACCCACCCACCCCGCTATCCCTTAGTTGTATTCGTTATTGTCGTTCTTGTCTTGTAGTTTTATGCCATTTTTCTTATGATGATATTGTGAAACATGACATAATGAACCTCTGTGGGAGTAGCATATCCATATTGAGACAGCGGATATGATATTTCCTCAATTTGCATTTGCGAGTCGAGTTAAGAAATGGCCGCTAAAAAAATGTTGATTCAGATCAAAACATTCCAGAAGGCGGGGTTAAAAACGTTTTCCCACTGTCGCAGCCAATCATTAAAGACACTAATGTACAATAATTTCATGATCTCATCTGGAACAATCAGAATCACATAAAGTGATATGTTCACACGTATAATATCAAAAATATGAACCTGCACGCACTGATGGAAAAAAATAACGACTATGTAATAAATTATAGCACTGCACATTAACCACAAAACTATCATTCCTGTTATCAAAAATGACAAATGTTGCTAAAGAGAGCAAAATGTTTAAAAGAGATGAAAAAATCTTTCAGCAACATGTTTAAGAAAGTTCTAAAGATAATTGAAGCAAATACAATGATAAACAGTCTTATAGAATATAAACCTATGACAGTCATCATTCAGCCATAAAGACAGCAGTAACCTCAAGTAAATCCTGTTTAACGGACACGCTTTTATGACTGCAACAAAGATTTAACCACAGTTTCCAGAAAATATCCTTTCTTTACTGTATCTCATGTTTCACCCGCATGATGCTGATTCATTATTAAATATGACTATCGATAGCAACATAAGATTAACACGATTTTGATTAATTTCTTCTCAAGAACCAGTTAGTGGAAGGTAACCAAAGTTCACTGAAAGTTGAATAAAATAAAACCTCTGCTGCACAAAGTATGCGATACAAATTCAAATTAGATTGGCATTACTGAAAGCATGTATAATATTTGAATGTCGTTTTCCGATTGTTAGGCCATTTAAGCTACCTGCTGACTCATGGATATGTGTCACCTTTGTGGCAGATAACAGAACGACATGGGTCTTTCTGAATACACATACATGTAAAACTTTGCAATCGTTCTAACTCTTGAGTCCGAGAAAGCTATTCAAAAATAATTTTATACGTTAATTTTGTCTGTTGCCTTAAGTATAATTTAAGAGTCAGAACTCTACAAATATTATCGAGAACATTGATGTTTTCTGCGTTATATCCTTACTATATTTTGAAATTAACTGACATATTTGACACAAATCAGAGATAATTCCTTAATGTGCCTCAAGGAGTAAAAGCAACACGTTTTACAAACATCAGCTTTATTTTGTTCCGTTAAAAGGGTGGATTAGGTTCCAACTGTTCTCATAACTATGCCTGTACCGTTACTAATGCTGTGTGCAATCAAACATGTGTATGCCAGCCTGGATATTATGATAATAATGGTGTCAAT
Organism: Potamilus streckersoni; assembly: GCA_016746295.1. NCBI lineage: Eukaryota > Metazoa > Mollusca > Bivalvia > Unionida > Unionidae > Potamilus > Potamilus streckersoni. The sequence continues at coordinate 15,739 of JAEAOA010002065.1, forward strand.
GTTACAGATGGAAATTGTACAGCAAGTACGTTTATATAAAGATTGTAACATCTATACCGATATCTGAAATTCGTATCTTTCTTATATGTAGTGCAAGTTCGTTTAGTTTAACTATTTTCATATATTCTACAGCAGATTGTAGGTTGAATGGTTGCAAGGTCCAGTCCGCTTATGGCCCGATTGTGTCTGGTTTGCTTTCTGCATCCGTCAATAAATGCTATTACAAACCTCGCAGACATGGAGGATCTTGAAGACTCTTTGGTCATATCACAATATTTTCATGTCGTGAATATGTCTAATTTGAGATTCTCTACAGCTGAAATAGAAAATCCTTTCTCAGCTGTCATATAACCAAACGAATTCATGTTATGGCCCTGCATCTAGCGTGCACTGCATTACCGCTTATATTTAAAAAATAGCTTCTTTCAAGTTCTTTTCAAATTCCTCAGTTAACTTGATCTTAACCTGACAGAAATTAAACTCAGGTGATGGTGCTTTGAATATATACAGTTGATGGCGATAGTCCATGAAATATTGCTTACACGGCGAAAATTAGAAATTACTTAAGAGGGCTTCTTTTTTTCAACCAACTGAACATAAGATATGACAATGAGACTTAAACCATCCTGGAATGGTGTGTACTTATTTTCTTTAAATGATGCTAATTTGTGTTACGTTCGTTAAGTATTTTATGGAACTGAAACAAAAGATGGTTATTTAGAACCATGTTAATTAGAGTAAAGTATCTTTCATAAAGAGAAACCACATTAACAGACCCATAACCATTAACAGAACCCGCACCATTGCCGTATCGAGCCCAGCACATTAGCTACCGGACCGCCATTATCTTCATCAAATATGAGAACTGTTGGTGAAGATAAAACAATTATTTAACAATACAGATAAATCTTTCAGCAACATTTTAAAGAAGGTTCTAAAGATAATGTAAACAAATGTAACAAATGCATGCATTCATAATATAAACATTTGCCAATGATCATACAACCTTAAAGACACCAGTATTTCCAAGGGAAGCTATGACATCACCAAATATTTAACTACAGTTGCCAGAACGTATCCTGGCTTTAATATGTTTCATGTTTCATTCCGATGATGCTGATGCATTATTAAATGTGGGTATTGATAGCAACAAATGATTAATAAGATCTTGAACAACTTCTTCTCAAGAACCAGTGAATAGAAGTTAACCAAATTTCACAAAAATCATAATGGAATAAGAGCTGTGAAAGCTGCACAAAGTATGCGATCCAACTTCAGGTTTGACTAGCATTACTGAAAACGCTGAGAATATTTGAATGCCATATTATTTCAGATTTCTAGCACATCTATAATGCCATCTGGCTCTTAGATAGGTGTCACCTTTGTGGGAGACTTCAGACCCACATGGGCCTGTAGTTTATTCCATGTAGTTTGTATAGTTTCCGTTTTGTAAGTGATCATAAATACAGATCTCATATAAAGAAAGACTCTACCGTGTACAGAACAGAAACAAATCTGACTATATAGCAGCTCAGGAAAAGAAACGATCAAAATATTATTTTTGTTGTATTATTCGCCATTCAGATGTTGGATATATGCCCATATATCAGTTTAATATTCCTTAATATCCTACCTCAACTTTAGATTATATTTCAACTGATCATAATTCTGGCATAAACATTAACATTGCTTGACTATATTAAGTTGTACATTTAAAGGAAAAGTGTTTAGTAACTGAATTCATTCAGTTTACAATCAGCACAAGCCCCGAATTTCATCTTTCTGAATAGAGAAGCATGTAATAAATCTGCAATTGGATTTACCTCTTGAGTCCGGAAAGGCTATTCAAACAGAATAGTAAATGTTATTTTTTATGTTGCCTTAGGTTTAGTTTAAAACAGTCAAAAATGTGCAGATAATATCCAGAATGTTGGTACTTTCTGCGTTATATCTTTCCTATATTTCGAAATTATCTGACAAGTTTGATACAAATCAGACATATTTCCAAAATGTGCCTCAAGTTGTATATAACTTTGGACTAATATCAGCTTTATTTTGTTTTTAAGAGGTTGGATTAGGTTTCAACTGTTCCCAGCCAGATGCTTGTAACGATACTTATGCTGTGTGCAAAGGAGAATGTGTATGCCAGCCTGGATATTATGACGATAATGGTGTCAACATTACAGGTGGAATCTGTACAGCACGTACGTACATGTAAATATTGTAACATCTATACTGAGATTTGAAATTCGTGTCTTTCTTACATTTAGTACATGTTAGTATAGTTGTATAATTTTCATATATTCTGCAATAGATTGTAGGTTGAGTATTTGCATGGTCAAGTCAGCTTAAGGCATGGCTCTGTTTCCGGTCCGCTGTCTGCATCCGTCAAACTTGCTTTTTCAATCTTCTCAAAAACAGCTGGACAAATTTGGTAGAGAGAAGCGTTGAAAGAAGTTCCGTCAGATTTACAGAAATGGTGCTGATCTGATATGACTATCATTAGTACAAATATTTCCGTCTCTAAAACGACTGTTGAGCCAAAGTGCTGAAGAGATTTCATTAATTTCGACTAAATTCATAATGAAAGAAGATCGTTAAATATTTTTCAAGAAATGGGGACTCTGTTACTAAACATCTAAAAGCAACTGTTGCTAAAAGAACAAATGTTTTATATGACATTTTCCCTAAATGCACCAAATATAATCTAAATTAACCTGACAGAAAACATTCTAGATTTAGTATGTTTGGATTGTCTGTAAGTGATACTTATCCATCGTGATATATGATCATGTTCCAACAAAGATACACTTTAAAGTGTTGAATAGAAATTGACCAAATTGACACGAATAACGCTGTTTTAGTGGATGGACACACACACACACACACACACACCGACATATATATATATATATATATATATATATATATATATATATATATATATATATATATATATATATATATATATATATATATGTGTGTGTGTGTGTGTGTGTGTGTTCAGAACTCTACAGCATACTTAAAACTACTCATCCACCGGGACAAAAGATGTCGTACCGATTATTATTCTATTTGCTACATGTTATAGTATTGATACATTACATTTATGGACATTATTCTCTCTCCTAGAAAGGGACCCCCAGTGGCCGAGTTGTACAAAGCGCTGTCAGTTACGGATCACTGCCATCTCACCTCTGTCTGCGTGGGTTCAAGTCTAAGATTCAGTGAATGTTGATATGTGAGATAGCTTGCCAGTAACTTCTCGTGGATCGGTGGTTCTTTCCATGGATTTCCAGGTTTTTTTTCTCCAACAATAATACTGGCCGCCATGTATAGCCTATGATGTGCTGAGAAATGGCGTTAAGCCCCACAGCAATAACTCTCATAGAAAAAACAATTGGGGTTAATCTTGAAAAACAATATGAACCCAGTCTGATATTTTAATCGACTCCCAAACATTCAAAAATATTATCCTTCTTTTCTCTACGTTTACATGTTGATATTTTAGCCGCTCACCACTGCATCAGTTAGGTTATTTTTTTTTCTTGTTGATGATTTGTGGGTTCTTCGAATCTGTTGGTTCTGAACAAATTAAAATTATTATGCCACGTGTAAATTCACATCGAAATATTTCATTCACAATGTTCAAATAACAATAACCAGATACTTCACAATAAGTTCACAAGGCGAACATGCCTAGCTCTGTATAGTTTACAACTACGTGTTTAAATTCAAAATAAAAACAAGTATTCGTTCTAATATAACCCATTAAAAAATGCAGTAATTCAACATGATACACACAGCAGCAAATTAAACAATTAATTCGATCACAGGTTAACAATCGACGTAATGCAATTTTGTATCCTACTTATTTTTCTACAGGATGTTACGATAGGCAAATAACTCAAATACGTAGGTGAGATAAATTTAATGAAGGTAATTTCTATATACCAGCATGATTCTAGTAATCAGTTTATACATACTACAAATAAATTTACAACTCTGAGTTAGTAATATTCAGCAAAGAATTCTTACCTTTAAGAAGATTTTCAAGTTCGAATTCCCGCTCTCCCTTTTGCGAATGACGTACATTCGGAGTAAGCCTGTTAGAATTCATTCCCTAATTTACTAGACCTCTGCGTTGGTGGTAGTTTGTTTATAATTATGAAACTATTTAGATCTCAGACAAAAATACAATTTATGTTTATAATTATGAAACTATTTAGATCTCAGACAAAAATACAAAGATGATACCACTTACAGAATATCAACAAAATTAACGTTATAACAGATCAGGAAAATAAACGATGAACATATTATCTTTGTTGTATTATTCAGACGCCATTTATATATTGGAAATGCCCATATATCAGAAGAAAATTCATTAATTTCATATCAAAGCTTTAGATTAGAACATTTTCAACCGATCAACATTTTGGCATAATACATAGAAATTGCTTGATTATATTAAGCAGTACATTTAAATATAAAATGTATATTGACTCATGTCGTTGATTTTGAATTTCTCAGAAGCTTTGAATTTAATCTTTCTGAACACACACACACACACATATATATATATATATATATATATATATATATATATATATATATATATATATATATATATATATATATATATATATATATATATATATATATATGTATGTATATATATATATATATATATATATATATATATATATATATATATATATATATATATATATATATATATATATATATATATATATATTATGTATGTGTGTGTGTGTCAAAAATTTGCAATCGATCTACCTCGTGAAGCCGAGGAAGCTATTCAAACATAATTTTAAAAGTAAGTTTTGTCTGTTGTTCGAAGTATAATTTGAAAGAGTCAGAACTCTACAAATATTATCGAGAGCATTTATATTTTCTACGTTATATCTTGACTATATTCTGAAATTATCTGACAGATTTGACCTAAATCAAAGGTGATTCATCCATGCTAGAACTATATACTTCTTCCATTACATCAATGCCATTCAGCTAGGGTCTAAACTAGAACCCAGTAGTATTATAGTGGCAGTGGTCGCATGAAGTACCTTCCATTTATCAATTATCTAGATTTGTGGGCTGTTATTCTAGCACTTTATGATGCAGAAAATGCGTAAAAGATACAACGGGGCATTGGTTGTTAGTTGTAAGATATACTGTATGCCATCCCACTTTGTGATTAATCCTAGGGCTGTTCACAGCGTCTGAACTTCATGACTCATCGTGACATTTTTAGGTGGCTACCATAACTGTGACTCAATTGGTGGATGATTCCAGGGAATTACCATGAGAAGGAATCAATTGTTACTTTACAGGGGTATCTTGTACATATGATTCATTAAATTATATATGTTCATCCTGAATAGTATAAAGATCAGTTTTTTTTAGCAAGGTTGCATCGCTCAAGAAGACAATTGACGTCCTAGGATTTTGATACCAATATATCAACCATCAACAACACTACGAGGTTTGCTATGAGCCTACTTAAGATTCATGCCTATTTAAGTCAGAAATTATCTATTACTTTGAACTCCAGTAACTAGTCTCTTTGTTGTTAATCCTGATCAGTAAAACTTAGAAATTCATGATTGCAATCTAAACAGCCATTTCAACATTTTAGTCAAACTTCGTTTGAGAATCATACTCCTTAAAATTGTCTTCCTTCTCTCCCTAGAACTGGCGTGGAGATAGAGTAAACTGTATGATTTCTCGTTGGTAAAGGGTACTTAAGATTTCAGATTTATAATTTAGTATCGCTTCTTGTCTGACAACCTGGATATCTAAAAATGGATCAGTTACCTTTTGTAGCTTCTGCTAAAATCAGTAGTCTCAGTCATACTAGTAGTAAAGGTGACCAAGACAGACGCCTTTTTGCCCAGTTAGAACTTTATGGTTCTATCTAACTATATAAAAAGAAAGTGTCTCTGGAATGTCATTTGAAAGAGTGAATAAAAACCGTTTACGGGGAGCTATGAACAGGAAAATATATAGCAATATAATAATAACAGGTAATGTTAAGTATTACATAATTAAGACTAGTTCAACCCGTATATACAGATACGAAAAACAATATATTCTGTTATGGACATGATCTTGCGAACTACACGACTCTCTTTGTAAAATGTGTATGAGGTAAGGTATTTTTTTTTCAATCATTGTTGCAAGGTTGCGTGACCTTAGTTTGCTCACCTAATTTTCTAAATTGAATATATCATTGATGTTGTCACGTCTCTACTAAAATACCGTAGAGTCTTTAGCCAGACCCACTTGAAGCTATTATCCTTTAAAATACTTGTCTTTGTAGTATGAGCAAGTGGCGTGTCATTTAAATGGACAAGAGCAATCTTCATATCTCATTTAATGGTTTCTATATCCTAATGACTCAACCATATGTCACTGATAAAAAGCAGTTGTCATTGCCAGCTAGCCAGCATGTTTTCATCCTACTGCTTTCTCGATGTATACCTCAAGTGAGGCTGTCATGCAAGACCTGGTCCGTGCTGTCAAGTACGGATTGAAACTTGAAACATAGGAAAGTACTGGGTCACAACATTTCTTTCATCTTGCTTTTTTTAAAGATAATACCATTCACTGAATTTATATCACGTGTTACATTACTTTCGGTTGTGCTGTCTTCATGCTTGGAAGACTGTTTATCCTTCATATAGTGAATCAGACCGTTCGTCCCTTCAAAGATACTTTTAACAGAGGCTGAATGCTCGGAAATTTCCTACCCGTATTGCCTATTCTATTTAACTTTAATGTGATTAGGATATATATTTTATGGAAAGGTGCAATTTTATTCATTGGATTCTTTTATATGTTTATGTTTGAAGATCCTATTTTCGTCATAAGCTGGTAAACATCTGGTTGATGGGAAGCCATCTGGAGGTAATAATGTTCTGTAAAGGGTGAAAATTTATACAATTGATCCGCATGATATATTAATAGGAAAGATGAGATTTATCTTTCTTGGTATGCTGAATTGGGGAGGTAGAGGGGCTTATTTACTAACATTATTGTGATAAGTAGGAATTATTGGAGAAATACAATTTGCATGAACAAAAATCCCATTTTGGTATATGAAGACACATACCGAAGCCACATACAAAACGTCGATAAGAGGAATCTCAACGATACCTGAACTGTGAAAGGAAGAACTATCTTCATGTCTAGATTTGTTAAAATGAAGAATAAATTTGTTTGCTGGACTCAAAATCACTTTCTCCTATATTGTCTGTAAGATGCCAAGAAAAGTGCTATTTGCTTTCTTCCAGGGATATACTTAAACAACTAACAAAGACTGGCCTGAGTAGGTATAGAATGCTTACCAACTGGGGATGTGAGACACATGGATGGAAGAAGACTCCTATAAAGCAAGCATTTTCACTTAATTGATTGGTAAACATGGTGGAGATGTTTATAATAATGTGATCTTCAATACAGTGTAAAATATATTTGGTTCGAAGATTACTGCAGATCCAATAAGAATCAGACAGTTGGAAAATTTGTTTTAAAACATAAAACAAGAAGCAAAGGAGACAATAAAGTGCAATTAAAATAGATTAAGTAGGCGTTTGTACCAATTCCTTCAACTATAGGTGTCAGTCTTGAGAATACAATAACGCATACATTTGAACAGTGGTTATACAGTTTATTTCATTGCTCGTAGATGAATATTTGTTGGAAAATAATCATATTACTATCACGGGAAACATATTTTAGAAAATCAGTGTTGAAACACGTAGGACTTATGAGACATGGTAAACTAAGATATATGTTTCAGTGTATACCCGACTGAATGTTATGCATTGTAATGCTACAATGAACGCGTCGATGATTAGGGAAGGTTTATAGTGCCTCGGCACTGATAATGAATAGATACGACGTCCACTTTTCTTGGCCATTTTAGTGCAGGGCCACCGTGGTAAAACTCCGCGCCATTTTATAATTTTCATCTTTTTGTTTTGTATGACATATGTGATTGTGATCATTCATCTGTCAGATATAAATTGGTTTGGTAAAACAATATGTTGGAAGTGCAGAAAAGCAATTGTTATTTCATTTAAGTTCAAAAAAGGTGCAGGCAGAACCACATCGACATAGAATATAGGTATGTACATGGCTTTTACTGGACAGTTGAATTATAATGAGAACAAATCACGACATATGAAAAATCCAGATAGTAACTTACACTGCAATAAGAAAGAAGGGCAAATTAAAATCCTAAAGGTAAGAAAGATCATTAACAGATAAATTTATTCATAATTATGGCAGCAAATCAGAGACAAAACAATTAAAACAAATTAAAATTCCAAACTGGCATGCACATACAGTGCACAACAGTTGTGCAGCTAGTCCCTAAAAATTGAGAAATGCAAAACTGCTTTGAGATAGACTGCAACAGAAAAGAGACATGGATATAAAAAAAACAACTGAGCAAGATTACAGTAAAAAAGAATGATGTGAGACAAAGAGCAGGGCGTGCGGATAGAATTACTTTCAAAACAGTAGATTTATGGAACTAAACTCTGTGAAGAAAATGGAGACCAGTTACATTGGAAGAAAATTAAATATCATTAAACTGCCATAACTTAAGCATACATCGCATCCTCGTATTGCAAAAACGTACATTCAAGATATATATAGCTTCCCATGAATTGCAGCATAGAAGCATCTTTAATACGTTTACAACATTGGCTTTTTGAGCCAGCACAAGGAGTAAAACAGGTATTCTAAAAAACCACCCTGTTTTGATAGCCAGTATGATTGACTACATCCTACTAACTGAGATTACTTGACCTATTGATCTCTCAGGTGGCTAGTATGTCTAAGCGAATGATATCAGGGTCTCTAAAATTCCTTGGTTTACTTTGCAACAGTGTCAAACATGCTTTAAAGTACTGTCTCTCAACATGATACATGCTTTGTTGATTGCACGATAGAATAGTACTTTGCACGTTGATTAATTTACACATGTTGGCCCAAAGAATAAAAAGAAAGCTTCGCGGTGTAGAATGATTTTATAGGTCAGGTAAAATCAAAAGAAAATTATATTTGCTTTCTTGTCTAGACAAATAAATAACACATTTATTCCTTAGGGAAATGAAGAAATTGTTAATTTGCATGGATGCTGATCCTTTTTACGAATACGCACTAAAACAGTAACAGCCTGGATGCTACTAATACAATCGGTGCATCTGTAGTGAACATGTACGATCACGTGAACTTTTGAGTCATGAAAGTTATTTACTTTACTTTTTGTATTTCAGAAGTTGACCTTGGGTCAAATTGTCCTCAACCTGAAGCTTGTTTGACTCCTAATTCTGAGTGTGGTATTTCCCCAGAAAATGTAAGCAGTATATGTGTGTGCCGTGATGGGTTCTTTGACACTAATGGAACGGAGCCAGGTGGAGAATGTAATAATGGTAACATCTGGATATTATCAAAGAAAAATTATAATCCATTTCGTAATTTCAGTGCTACCGTTTTTATTTGCGCACAAACTGACACTGAGGAATTGCACCCACGCTAGTTTCAATTCGTTTAGTTTCATTCCAAAAATGCACCGTGTTAGAGATTGAATCAGACCCTCAGTCGTCATCAACTTCAATAATTTAGCATTCATTATGAAAAGATATTGTCTAATCAAAACATGTTGCATACTTAAATGTTGTCCTAAAGACCTTGCAATCCTGATTAATGGCAACTTGCCAAATGGCCTCATTTGGTAAACTAAAGGAACTTTTAACTTATTTGACCAAATGGTCATCACACAGAGCTCAAGCTTGCAAATGATTTAGACGGCTGATGTATGCCTTGTTACGATGCATTGCCAATATTATTTTTAACCTTCCCAATTTTACTTTGCTTGAAGCCGCAAGAGCACATCAAGAAGAAAACACTGTATACTATTGTTACGGTTGGGGAAAATCAAAAACCATAATTGATATCAAAATAATCAATTAAACTTTTTCTGTTTAAATAATTTGTGATTATGTAAAGTACAAACATACAATGTCCAAACCATGGCAACCATTTCAACAACAAACAACTTAATAAAGATATGAAAAATAATATAAAACATTTCAAGCATGGTTCGATTATGCATAATCTTAACAGTCATACAGTAAAAAAGCCAAACAGTCTTTTCTTTAATGTTGAAAGAGTTTTCAAAGAATTAACTAGTTCTCATGTAGAGATCACATGTTACTTTTTATTTGCATACCGTTTTAATAGCAAAATCAGTGAAACATATATCATCAAAACTGACGAATCGCGGGAATATTGTCAACCACATACGTCAGAACATTCCTTCACAATTATGGATTTAAGTCACTGGCAATGACATCGAGTAAATTCAATGAAAAGATATTTATGAGAATGTATACATAAATTTCATCGATTATCTTCAAAGATTGTGCAGTTCCCTAGCGCTTGTCACCTACTTTCTCAGTCTATAAAATATACTGGTAGTAATTTAATTGTCTCTTTTATAATGGTATAAAATGTATTAATTGTATAGTACACTGATCTTGAAAGATGTGTCATATTTTATGAGTATTGAAAATCAGCAGATCACACCCTACGAGTCATTCTACTTGAAATATGCTGATGCATAAACACTATAAATGGTATAGATTTCACACTCATCTTCCCATGCTAATAATAGTTTTACGCACCAGGGCTCAAAAATATTTGATATGCTATCAGATATTTGATTTTTACGTGTTGGACGCATGACAAAATGAGAGGGTGGGATGGCTGTCGTATATTAAAGATTACAATTACTATTTACAACGTCGTGAATCCAAAATGAAAATGAGAAATCATTCAAATAATGTCAACATGTTTGTGTTCTGGTGCTATGATATTCGGACAGGAATAGCTTGCACATTCATACTTTACTTATATTTTGTTTAAAGTATAAATATTTTGTATCTAATTTTAGTATGAATTTTCAAGCTCCTGTACTGCGTATTTGTAACATAATAGTTTCTTTCCAAAGTGTTCAGCGTCTAACACCCGATTATAAAAGTGGTTTAGAACAAACGCTCGACGCAGAAAAGAAAAGTGTATTAATAGGCATTCAAATATATTATGATAGCTTTATTTCCTATTTGGGTATGGGCACTTTGTCGAATATAGTAACAAGAGTGCTGCTTTTGGCAACAATTTTAGCTTTTGGTGACACTTAATATCCCACACAGTCGTTAAGAGCAGACTTTTGAAAAATGAAAACGCCCGGACTAACGAAATTGTTCTACATTTTGAGTTACTTGCATAACGCACAAAGCATTGCATTCAGTCTTGTGCAATATCTCAGCCACAACAATTTGCTTAACTAACTGATGTTGAATTAATTTACTTCTTTGAATATTCATCCTGATGCTTCTCATTCCATTTTTTTCTGCATTTCAAACCTTTTTTGTTCAGAAAGAAGCTTGGGTCAATTGTTAATACACTCGTTATATATGTTTCACAGGATATGTTCACCAAATTCTTTATTTTATAAGTGGTTGTCTTAGTAATGATTTAGCTCCCATGGCAACCATGCTGTTGAATTTCTTTTATGATACATCTATAATAACACCTAAGTATGTTTAATCAAATCAAATGAAATGCTTCCCATGACAACTTCAATCAAACTTGTTTCAATGGTGACTCCTTAACAAATGTGTTTTAAATAGATGTTTTTGTTACTGAAATTTGAACACGTAATTGAATACATGATGCTTAGACAATAAGAGCTAAGTACTTGTCTAAAGCACACTCTGATGCCATTGGTCTAGACTGTATATTGAACCCATAGCCCATGGATAATGAGTCCATGTTCTTCCAAAAGAGGCCCACTAACGCAAACAAATAGTGTAGCTTTCTAGTAACTATGTGGAAAACCTAATTTGGATTTCTTGTCCTGAACCACTGAATCAATTTAGATAATCCTAGGTAGAAATGTTTCTTAATACACATGTAATCTAATGTGGACAGTGTGGCTTCCCCGGCATATGATGACTTTCTTTGATGCTGTCTGGGAAAATACTTTCATGCCCTCATCCCTGGGATGAATAAGTTACAACAGATATTCGAGTCTTTCCTCACTTTGCTCAGCACAGTTCACATATGGTCTACACTCTTTATGCACTTACTAAACAAACATGAATACCTGATGCAATGTGGTAATAAAATCAGTCCAAATAATGAAACTAATATTGAAATTAATATTTTCTGAGTGAAGACGGGAAATTTAAAACCGATGTAACACATGGCTTTATAACTTGAAAAATATCCAAGTTGTCCACTTTGCGCTCTCTTTTGTAGCGACATATTTAAATGATCTAGAGAGGGTCTTAATATGGAGAAGTTCTACTTTCAATGGGTTATTACAAATTCGTTTGTAATAGCTGGAAGTTAAAGACTCACAAACATTTCAAAATGTTTTTATTATTCGTCCGGTCAGACTAAGTGTGTAAAGTTCACCTCCTATCATGAGTATATTCAAGACTGTGCAGCTTTATCGATACTAAAGTGATGTAGATATTTATATCATTAATTTTCAATCTTTCAAAAACTGTACACTCTTGAAAATACTATTAACCTAGAGCAATTAAATGATCAATAAAAAATAAGAATCTTTTAACAACCTCTCACATGTTTAACATATGTATATTTGTTGTAGAATAAAAGATTATTGTCAGTAAATTATTGGCAAGAGTACTAGAATGTGACACCAATTTTGTCAAGACAATTACAAAAGCAACGAAAACAGCAACGTCTCTATTCAGTATAAAAACATTGTACTTTATTATATATTTATTTCAAGTTTGTATATTAGAAGGGTTGTAAACATAATTTCCTTAATCCAACTATAACTTTTCACGATTTGGACCCAATATAGTATCATGTTTGCATTTGATACTTGAGTTTAGAGATAAAGTCGACTAACTTTGCAACATGTTCTGGAGTGACAACGAAGAGATAAAGTTGTTAAAATCAATAATAATAATAATAATAATAATAATAATAATAATAATAATAATAATAATAATAATAATAATAATAATAATAAAACAGTGCGTATATGTATACACTTGGTACCGGACCACTTGCTATTTTACAGCCAAAGAACCAGTTTACTGATGGGACAGAAACATAGAGTTTGAAACGGTTTGAGATGCATACATTAGCTATTAATGGATTCTTTTAAATTTCCAATATTAATATTGTAAATCTACTTTTAAACCAGAACTGCGTGAGCCTATAATACTTGGTTTATATTTTTTCGGACATGTTCTATGAGGGTTAGAATGTGTTGGTTCCCCTTGCCTGCAGTCACTATAACCATATGGATAACACATGCTCAACGCATTCTGATGAAGAGTTGAATAAGTTTTGATAAAATAATTTTGGAACGATTATTGGAACAGAATGTAGCAGCGTTATGTCAGGATTGGCTTCCCTTCAAATGTTATAGTTTCCTGAGCAACAAGATGGAAACCCTGTTCTTGACCTCTACTGACACATTTAATCCAGTTTCAGTCGTGCGTTTTTGGAAAGTTGTATATTACATGTTCTACCATTACGTGTTTGTATAATGTAACCTTAGCCTGATTTTATCGTGCAACCTAAATGAGTTGCTCAGGCTATTCTCGGCTGATTAACTGACCTGAATTGCAATGTTGAGGATAAGCATTCAGCTTTAACTTAGTGGAGGGATGCAGCTGAAATACTGCGCATGTTTTTAAGTGTAACCGAAGCCAAACATTACTAGTTTTTCAGAAGAAACCCAACAGAAGTCTATTACCAAGTACGTTGACCTGTATAATCCATCTAACAGCCCTATTAAAGAACGCTTTTGAGAGCATTAAAATATCTACTTTCCACCGTTCTAAAAAAAAAAAACTCAAAGATGCAGGCAATTGGGCTAATAGGACGAATTTTGAGGGGAAAAAACATTACTATAATACTGTGTGCTGCATAAAAAGCAGAGTATAAATATATACTTTCAGACGATTCACATGCTACAAATAAATACTTTATAGTATATAGAGATATGCTTGAAGTCTTGGCTGCAGACATTTTGCTTCTTTCATGCCAAGACTGATATTCTGACCTCGTTTCAGGACTTTGGAGTGTTAGAATTATTTTATAAAATTGTGTGATTGGTTTTGAACAAAGGAAATAACTGGCAGATGATGATTTCATATCTGATATATTTCATTGTTCTACTCTTGCATAACATATCAGAACATACAATGTGGCTGTGTGGGTTGAAAATCTACATTAATTTAACCTTTTGAAACAAACATTTTATTCATCCATGTGAATAATATATATATATATATATATATATATATATATATATATATATATATATATATATATATATATATATATATTGCACTCTTTGTGTAATCTACCTGATCAAAGATTATTTTACACTCGATTTTTCAACCCAAGTAATATTAAAATATTCTTGACTTCTTATCAAAAGTATTTCAATAGACAAAATTTCAGCAATTTAGTTATGGTTGTGTGTAGTTTTTGTAAAACAATATCTCGTGGTTGTTGTCGTTTGTCACAAACAAAATGAACTGCGTTTATCACATATAAATTGAATGTGGTCTCTTCCTTACTAGAGTGTTGTGAATTGTTAGCCTCATAAAGTAATACATAATTAAAAGTGTTTAGATATGTATCATTCATTATTCAACTATCATTATTTCATTAAACGCTTGTTGAAATCGTAATATATTCTCGGCTATTATTCCATTGCTACATCATTTCCATCCGCCAGTCCTGGAGATTAATAGCACATCTTGAATAAAACCAATATGATTCAAGGCTGATACAATAGTTATCGTCCTAGAATTGCATCATTGTAATTTCCGTCCTCAGACGTAGCGCATTCTCACGTCCCTTGTTAATTCAACTTTCTTATCATTTAGGTCATCTGTTGACATTATTGATGTCAGTTGTACCCTTTCTTATGTTGTATTTATTATTTGCTCTTGAGGCATGGCATAGTGTTTGCCTTTATCTATCCGTTTTCATGAGAGGGATTTCTAGTGTTGAAAAGGAAAAAATAGTTACAGACTCTACAGACCTTACAGACTCTACAGCACCAAGACTACCCCAGACCAATAAAACCGAGGCTCCCTTCAAACTTAGAAATATAATTGCATAAAGCAATTTATGTGTGTGGACCATAAAGATCTTACGGTCATCCGTTAAATACAGTACACACTTGACACGCTGGAACTGATTAATTCACTCATCGTAAATACTGAGGTAGACTTACCATCGAGTCAAAATCTAACAAGGGCACGCGAGGTACAAAAAATGTTCGACACGCGGTGACAGAGATCAAAGGCTATGTTGTAGTCTTACGACCTTGAAGACAGGATAGTGTTTAATGTATATTTGTATTAAGTTAATCATTATAGATATTAGAAAGTTTAAAATATTTATGTATTTATTGGCTTATGACCTATTCATGTTTGTTGTTTTGATACATAATACATACTTTTATATTTGATTTCAAATGGCTTTTAGGTCTCCAAACCAATATAAATTTGATCTCAAGGGTTCTCGATTTTAAGTTATTTCAAAGTATGTATTTATACACCAACTGCTAAGGATAAAAACGAAGAACAACATTCCTAGCAACGTATTCAAAACCTTAAATTCAATTAAAACGGATAGATAATGGTAAACACTATGCCATGCCTCAAAAGCAAATTAAATTGAAAATTAAAAATGAAAAATTTAAGTTTGGAACCTAATATTTTTGTGCAGTTTTCAGAGTATAGGGACTGAAGATTGCTTGATGAAAAACACTGATCTTAAAGAAGAAAAATGTATGACTATCCCATTATTTCAATACTAAGGGTATTTCTGAGGGTGTTCTTTTTTGATGGAGTCATATTGTGTTGTGCAATTATTTTTTCTGGTTCATTATTTCTTTCATTTCCTTTCACCGCTTGTTACGCCTAAAAGATGTGAAATGCAATCAGAGAAATTCATATACCTGTTTAGCATATTACTTCCTGTGCACTCATGAATGTTTGTCTTTTTGTAGTCTTGGTCCTGTAGAGTCTGTAAAGGCACGAACTATTTCTTTCTTTTCAACACTAGAAATCCCTCTCACAACTTCCCAGCTCAAAGAAACATCAATTTCCTGTACTTGAGAGCGTTTAAATCAATGGAATCTCATTGGTCGAAGTCAAGTTCCCACAAAAGAGACTCATCAATTAGGTTTATATTGTCTTACCAGTCAACAGTGATACGTATATGGGCACCGGCATCAATTGAATAGCACATGGGCCGAATACAGGATACCAGGTTTTGACCAACTGTCTAGTGAAAGAGACCTGTTAGATGGTAACCCTTTTGTTATACTTCCGTTCAATCCCTAAAGAGAACACACTCCAAAGCTTTATGACCAGTCTAGGGAAAGAGAACGGTTAAACATCTCTCCTTTCTTAATGTTCCCTTTCAACCCCCATTGGGGATTCTAATCGCTAAGTGCTGAGTCTCCTTTACCTACCATGACACTATGGATAACTCTGCCTTGTATTGGCAGATCGGTAATGCTGTATATACTCACCGTCCCCTCCGGCTTCATTATCAATTACATAGGAGGAGTAATGTCACTCACTGCGAAAGAATTGATTTGAAATTGGTAATTCTTCTTTAGCGAGGGAGAAACAACGAGTTAGTCCTTATATCCCAGCCCATTAAGTGGAGACAGGACAACAAATACTCAGTCATAACGGCCCTTCCTCTAAGGAACGAGATGGGATAGAATAAATCCATCTTGTGCTGACAGAAACGATGGTACTACTGGCTATCAAGTATATTTGTCAAGGTGGTGAGTTATCAGAAAATAGTCATGTTAGCCACTTCTCTTTTGTGTCTCCATGTACGTCACAGCCTGCAGGTATAATAAGTGAGGATATAATGTGGACATTTGGGTTCAAAACCAATGGGATCCTATCCATTTTAGAGTTGTTATCTTGGGTATATCCTAAATGAGACCATCTGTTGTTCCTTTACTCGGTGATTGTTAGGTATCTGGCTCAGAATCTATCTTGATGCCAAACGTTAGAGAGAAAATAAAAGGGATAGAAAGTCCGTCCCATCTTCTAGGCTCTAGAACCTGCCTTGAGCAATTATTGTTCGTTCGTCCACTTTGTCCCTTAGACCCTGCTTTGGAATACGCCTAGGTGTAGATTTTGGCATGGACCTGTGCCTTTATCACCATTAGATCTCTAAAGACTTTAAAACTAAAAGTTTATGCACAAGTGTGCATAGCCTCCAATACCATTTCCTTGTTTTTCATCCTTCAGGTATGTGCTGAAAGAAGAATAATTGCTTCATGCTGCTTTACAGAGATTATACGAGACTGTTTTCAGGACATCTAAGCATTCTCTCTTAGAATCTATGGCACTTCCTGTGCAGAGTTTTATTGGCCCCTGAATAGATGGTCACATTGGACAGATCAAACGTTTTATTGAATCACATCAAACGCCTTTTGCACGTGGATCATATTGCTGTGAAGATCTTGAGGATTAATACCAAAAGTGGCTTTGTAAAATGAGGAGTTTGCATCAGTGGACCATGACGGTGGTGTGATGTATGGCTAAACCAGAAAGAAAACAGTTTAGCACGGAATGGAACAGAACTACTTGACCATTTTGGACACTCATGTGTGCTAATTATTCTAATGATGAGGTGAACATATGGACTGGTTGGAGGAACCCTATGGCCCCTTCAGCTTCCCTATGGACGGAGGCAATAATTCTTAGGGAGAAGTACATTTTCCTGCGACTTTATGCCTATGGCTTCCCACCTTTCAAACTAATCTCATAACAGTCAGGACATTCAATCCATGGGTTATGCTAATAGATATCATGTGCTCTCAATAAGTATGGTTCACCGATCTTCTCTATGTGTTATTCGATGACTTCAGGAAATGCTTCGGAGGAGGGATTTGTTGTTATAGCAGAGGTTACCCTTGCACAACACTCCTCAAATGTATCACTTTTATGTATGGCACATATCAGACAATCTATCCATTAGGAGCAGTTTTTGAGCAAGGTTGCTAAATACATCAGTCAGGGCAAATGTCATTCTGCTTCCAAGTTTACAGCACCAAATGGAGAAGTTTCTGTAATAAGTGTAGAGATTAAATACATGGACCTGTCTTCACCTTTTAACTGAATTTACATATTTTTTTGTTTGCCTCCTCAAATGAATAGATCGCTCAGTGGTCTGCTACAAAAGGTTATATTTAAGCCCTTCTCTAATAATCTATAGTTTGCATCAGCTATCCCGGCACTAGCTATTTTTAGTCCTGTCAGTCTCAGTTGTATCTGAGCAGTGGATACGAGGCTAGATCCTTTGCCAGTGACAGCTTTACATTTATATCCATTTAAATAAACACAAAACGGTTGGAATAATCTTTTTCTCTGTTAAATGTACCTTTGATATTACGGCAACATTCATGTCCCGATTTAATGAACGAACTTCTAAAAGACAATTTAAGTCATGCGTTAATTTAGGTTTTTATTTTATGAATATAAAGACCTATGTAGTAAGGGATATTGTTGCACCTGGTGTCTTTCGTTGGATGTTATCACGAAAGTCGTCGTTTTGGCTGTCTCATTTAAGTTTTTCTTCAAACCTTCGAATTATGATATAGTGAGGACTCTTATGATTTGGTTCTATTTATATCAACCCGTCACGTTGTCAAGCCGTCCACCAATCTGCAGTAAAGCAACATAATGACAATAATATTAAGTTCACTTTGACAGCTGATTTTTGGCCATCTTTCTCCCACCGGGCTGGCAATTCAGCAATGCACTAAAAGAATGTATTTCATTACTACTAATAAAATGAAGATATTTTATGATTGTGATAGGGTGATGTACAATATCAGTGTGATTCCATCCTCTCTACATGCTTTTTTATGTCATGAAAATTTGAGTACAAGGCAAAAAAGGATGGTAGTCTAGTTTCAAGAAGTTTACTAATGTATCATACTAAAATCTAATTGTAGTAGGTAATACTTTCCTTAAACTGGTTACTAGCGCAAGTAAAGAAGATAGTAATGCAATAACAGTAGTTGAGTATTACGAAATTCAACGGGGCCCCAAGTGGCTGAACGATCTAAAGCGCTGTCCGTTACGGATCACTGCCATCTCAACTCTGTCTTTTGGGTTCGAGTCTAAGATTCAGCGAATGTGGATATGTGAGAAAGCTTGCTAGTAGCTTCTCGTGGATCGGTGGTTCTTTCCACGGATTTTCCGGTTTCTTCCTCCACCATTAATACTGGACGCCATGTATAGCCTATCGTGTGCTGAAAATGGCAATAATCCCCAGAACAACAACAACAACAACAACAACAACAACAACGAAATTCAACATAGCCCCATAATCTCCTCCAAATAAAAATCCAGCATTGTTCTGAGTAGCAGTTACTAACACTGTAGCTTTTGTCAAGCATTCTTTGGTTGAAGCTGAAAACAGCGATTACTTTAGTATTTGCGTACATATGTATCCCCATGCATGTTTAGACCCGTTTGTGGGTCAGTATTAAATTGTATTTAAATTAAATCAATATTAATGTTTTAACTTTCAAACAGATTACAGATAGCTCATCAAAAGTTTATTTTATGTTTCTTTAGGTGTAATTCCATACCATTCCTTTCTGTCTAACTAATGATATATTGTAGTGATACTTTCTAGGGTCAATGTTTAAAACCTGATATGATTGTGTCATAAACATACAGATCGGTTAATGAAATGCATATGAATTTTGAAGTTCAAGTGTAGATCAATTTTTAAATCGAGGAAAATATGTGCGCGAAAAAAGAATCCGGTATTGTTTGAGGATTCATTTTTTTGTTGAAAATCTACTGTTAATTACGATTTCGTTTTTATTTCGGTATTATCTATTCAAGTTACTAATAAGAGTGTTATGGTCTACATCTCAAATCTTTAACAATACCAACTAGTTTTTCTTAGTCGAAAGTTATGATCTGTCAGCTATTAGTACATAATTAGATTTTATTTGAACTGCTGTATAATTGCTGTAGTTATTATTCATCCTTATTCAGGACTTTAGTTTAATGTACTGAATTCAGTTTAATGCATTATATAGAATTAGTCATTTTTATATTTATTTTCTTCTTATTTCAGTGAATGATTTGAAAGTGACGTCTATCACCTATACTATGATAACTAACGAAAGCATTTCCATCATATGGAATGGATCAAATTATTCAGATGCAGTGAATTACTATATTGTGGAACACAATTCGTCTGTTAGTAATGTTACAAGTCAAACTGTTGAAAATGACACATCTGCAACACTTCGAAATCTCGACGCAGGAGAAAGATACTCCATAAAAATTAGGTCGGTCAACACTAAAACATCATTAACTGAACGATCTACATGTGTGGAATATTTCCAGATATCACGTATGTATCGCTTTTTAGGGCCCTGCTCAAGAAATTTAACAAAGTTTGGTAGTAAGCATTTCAACGCATCCATCTAGCATTCTGTATGTCTGCCTATGCAACAGTATTTTATTTCCCACCAAACAAATTTGTTAGGAAATGTTGGATTTTCACCAAATGTTATATAGCAATATTTTGATGAGACTTAGACGGATCTCCATTTGTAGCCTTCATAGTATTGATTTAAGGAAATATCCCTTGACTATATTGTCTCAAAACGTTGGGTTTCACAGCACAAATATACAAGCAATAGTTATGTTTCAACACTATTTGGTCTGTCACTACTGCCTTGCTTATCTCTTCTGAGACAAAGGCCATAGTTCTGACCTCCGATATGATGGTAAGTTACAAAACACCAAGAACTGAGAGAACACACATTTAGTTTAATACCTGTATTGTAGGCCTATACGGATTGCACCTCTCTCTTTCATTGGACACTGTTCACGCTAGGCATGTGCAATTGTCTCTGATTATTGTTTTCGTTTTCATGTTTTCGTTTGGAGAAACGTAATTTGCAATTTACTGAATATCATTAAATATCGACTAAATATACCTTCAGTCACTACACATTTTAACTGTAACTTTAACTCTTTGTTAATCTGAGGTACTTTACCGATCCATGAGGACATAGATGTGCACTTCTAAATTCTTCCCATTTCTTTTTTCCGGGATTAGGGTACGTAATTGCTTCTTTGATATAGTTCCTTAATGTAATGTTAGAACAATCTTCTGTAATATTCTATGATATTTTGCCGAGGATAAATATTTATACCTATTTCCAGTTATAATTATTTGCTTTAAATATTTTATAAAATTGCGCATGCCTTGGCGTTTACATTTTGAAATCAAATATTAATTTAATATTTTCCTTTATTTTCATTGGCTAGTTATTAACTGGGATTTAGGCAGTGACTTGGATGGCCTTCATTAGAAATACCATTGTGTCGCAAGAATTTAAGTATCGTATTAGTATTAGTGTAAATATAGTTTCTTTGGGGATATTTTTTCAACAGCCTCCTTTCAATAGTCTCGGCAATCCCAGATCAGATGGTCTGCATATTGGGCGTTTCAAACTTAGAATACGGTCGTCTGTTAACTAACGCCTTCTCACTCTTGAGAATAATTCTGACAATGCTCAACAAAGTCCGAACAATACACTACTCGCTTCATTGCAGTAACCCTTCTATAGCCTCATCAACCATCTATTTGCTTGATTTGTTGATAGATCAGACAAGGAAATTACGACTGAGAATGGATATGATATCGCAACAAAGGATATCTTTGCATCACAATTGCAAAGTTCTCTCCTCCCACCACACATCCATGTCCTAAGAAAGAGATGAGTTTGGTCAAGGAATTTTTGTACCGAAAGAGGCAATCCCCGACCACACACACACACACACACACATATATATATATATATATATATATATATATATATATATATATATATATATATATATATATATATATATATATATATATATATATATATATGTATGTATGTATGTATGTATGTATGTATGTATGTATGTATGTATGTATATATATATATATATATATATATATATATATATATATATATATATATATATATATATATATATATATATATATATATATATATATATATATATATATATATATAAATTTGATCGCCAACATGTTTACATCATCCTTTATCCTTTTGCAGATTTACGGTCCATTATTATTGAACACATACCATTATGTTGCCACAAAACCACTCTGTTCAAAGTCCTGCTTCATTAAATAAATCAAACATTAAATAAATCAAACAGTACCATTTGCGAAGCATGTAACGCTAACAGTAAAAAAAAAATGCAGCTTAGATTGCAGTGTAAGCATGCCTGTAAATTTAAATATTTCTATTTCAGTTGTACTCACGGTATAGCTTTTTGCAGTAAAGTTTTATTTAGTTAAATTGCAGTGAAAAGTTCCATGACATTAATACGTATGAAAACGCATGCTGTATTTGTAATGATATATTCTAATCTTGTATTGCACTAATGTTTAACTCGCTCACGCTGTGTCGTTGGCAGTTAGGAAATATTTGAGGTGGAAGTTTCTTTCAAATTTATCAGAGACTTCATATTTTATCAACTTTTATAAATTTTCTTGTTTAACATATGTCTAGTAAAACTTGTTATTATACTTGTCAGACAATAAAATTCATTCTAAATGTACATATCTCAATATGTAGTTCACAGTTCTAATTATGGTAATAATAGTTTATAGCATTGTTTATCAGATTCTGGTCTTAAAAACCTTTATAGAGGAGGTTTCTCTGGGAGTACAAGTGATTTATCTCCTGTTTCGCAGTCTGCTAATATTATCTTTAATGTCGCAAGTTCTAACCAAATTCGTATATTCAAGCCATGCTGCACTATAATAACACATTACAAACTAACCGTATTTGTTCTTCCTTCTAAAAGCATATTGATATTCTCAGTACAGCTTAAAATAAATTTTTCTTTCGCTGTTTTAAAGAGCCAAACACTCCCGGAAAGCTTACAGATAACACGAGTAGTATAGATGCAAGCTCTGGTAGCATCACTCTAACCTGGACAGATCCTGATGGTGTAGTGACTGGATATATTGGCTTTCTTGAGAATGCCACATTTGGATACAATCAAACATTCAGCATATCAGGATCCATGCGAAATCATACTTTTTTGGAAGTGAAAAATGGGACATGGTACAACTTCACTGTACAGTCCATCAGTGGCTATAATGATACATACACCTTGTACAGCGAAGTCCATACAGAGCCCATCAAGACAACAGTTCAAGGTAATTTATTTTCAAGCAATCTTTAAGAAATAGAAATATGTAGGTATTGGATTTTCATGTCAGTGATGATGATATAATTGTTCTCATTGTTGTTGTAAATGTTTTGATTTGTGTCCCCCACTTTATGCGACAAGGTATCTGTATTAAGTTTTGTCCATCCTTGCATCAATACATATGTCCAACCGTTTCTATAAGTTTTGTTTGCAAGCATATGCAGCACGGATTTGATATTGTTTATTGTATGTATATCTATACTTGGTTGGATTTTTGTGATGCAAAAGAAATAAATTTCAGATTTCGATTGTACACGTCCACCTTCAATTCTGAAGTGTCCAAATGGCGTTCTTCAAAACTCCTTTGAACATACCACAATAGTACCAAAAAAATATTGTAGTCCAATAAGCACTTACTATTTACTCTGGAAAATCCAGATAAATGTTTCTCGCTAGCAAATAATATTTAAGCACAACATAGCATACGTCTGCAGTTGTGATGCTACAACAATATCACAGGAAATAACAATGTGAAATTTGTCCAGTCACATGTACTGGACATTCAGGTCACATGTACTGGACATTCAGGTCACATGTACTGGACATTCAGGTGAAATGGTAAACAATGCATATTGTCGCTGCTGCTGAGTGATAGATGGCAAATATCCAACATTCTAAAGCAAACTCACATGACTTAATCCATCCAATGCAAAATAACTATTCTAACAACCCACCTGACCAACCTGTTCGATGCGAAGTGGCTCGAAAGTTACCGCTATATGAATTTCCGTGTGTACTCGTCTGATTTTAACGTTGTTCTTCTTCATGAACTATGATACTGTGCCAATAAATTCTTTGCCATGATCAACCTGTAACAGTTGCGGCCATCGACAGGATCCTCGCTGCTGATAAATTCTTCAAACGCAGATATAACATCAGATGCTGTCTTTGTAGATAATGGTTCCGCTTCTTTATATCTACTCGCAACGTCAACGACAGTTAATGCATCTTTGTAAGTGTAGTGGCGTCTGCCAATTTTAATTGTGTTGTGTGGTAAAAACAAGATATCCGCTTGAACTTCATTAGGGGTATTGACATCGTAATGTGCGCATTGAATTTGTTTAGGTGGACTTTGAAAGATTTGCCATATTGCCTGTCGTGCTGACCATGCTGCAGTAACATCACGTGAAACGTTTGCTGAAGCAGCAAGTTTACTAATCGCTGCTTTACCATTCCAATTTCCTTTCGGTGAACAATAAACAGATTTCATTATAATAATCAGTTGATTAATTACCAGCCCCTAGCATTATTTTACCTTTCATAGCAGATTTTACTACAAACAAAATAGTAAGTTTCTCTCTCAGAGATTTATCAGGCATGGAATTTAATGCATGAATCAACGTTACATCTGCTAGGTGCCGTTGTTGGAAATCTGGACTTTTATGCGAAACATGATGAATGTGACACGCTTTATCAATCTTATTTACTGGATACTATCCAAATTTTGGTTGATCATGGTTATCAAGTCTGATATTGAGACGAGTTCCAGGACTACAACAATTATATCCATAAGGGTGTTTCTCACCGGGGTATTTAGCCCATGGAGCTCCCGGCAATTTCTCTAACGAAGCAGCGATATCACCACCACGTGCTAATTGCGACGCGGAAATGAATTTGTATTTGTTTTTACCACATTTTACACTCTTGCATGTAAGTGAGCGTCTCGTATGTTTTGTTATTATCGTTGCCAATCAAACTGTGGGGGTTGTTGCTCTACATCGAATGAAATACAAACTCATATCATTATTATACGGACATAATTGACTTTTCTGCGACACGAAAACAATTGCCAGTAAGGCGCTATCCAGTGTTACCAAATTCTATCAGAATGATCATAATAGGTCCTTCTGGATCTGGTAAGACACAATTATTGCTTAATCTGATAATGCAATGGTTCGAGTGGAGTAAATCATTGTAGATGATCAACAATGTTACGAAGTACTTAAAGATTTTAATCAAAATGCAAAATTAATGGGCAAAGACAAAAATGATATCATTCATTTTATTACCTATATAGATGAAGCCCCATCTGTAGATGACTTAGATGGATTTGTTAATAACCTCGTAGTATATGATGATGTGATGTTGGACAAACAATCCAATCCAGCTAGAATATTTTCTTGAGGTAGACATAAAAATACTGATGTGATTTATGTTACTCAGAGATACACACATATACCTAAGGTAATCAGAGACAACTGCAATATTTTAGTTGTGTTTAATGGTGTAGATAATTATACTGTGCACAATGTTTATTATATATTATTGTGACATAAAAATCAAAATTATTGAATTAATTGCTTGTGTATTGTTATTTAAATCAATCAGTCTTATACTAATTTATTATACTGGTGTTCAGGGGACATGGACATGATTAAGATTAAAAATTTCTTTTCAAAGGCACAAGCTGTTCCATTCAAAATTATAACGATAAACTTACATGATCCAAGAACAAGGTATTGTGTAGGTTTATATAAAATCTTTGGTCCTTGATTTTAATTTATAGCAGCAGAGAGGGTGAATAACCAGCGCTGAGTGACCCGCACATAAAAAAAAAACCAACAAAAATGTCAAAAAATAATCTGACCAATTGGAGAGTTTTATGGCTTAAACGTCATCATCTTTTTTTTGCAGCCTTGTAGGATCCTTTATTTTTCAAACATAAGGTCTCCAGCAAAGTGTTCTGTTCACCTTCTCTGCTAATAGCTGACTAATACTGAAGTAGTAGGTTGAATGATGTGAAAGCAAGATCAGATTTAACTGTCTAATAATAGAAATAATTATCAAAGTTTTTCAATACATACATTTAGCTCAACATTCATTGATTAAATGATACAATGCAGACAAACTTCCAGGCTTTACATATAATTAATTTAAAAAAACTTGTTAATGGTGTCGATTGATAATACCCAAAGTATTCCGATTTCATTGAAATGACTGCTGTGTCTCCTAAGGTATGATATTCATCCATGAAAATAAAAGTTAACAAAGTGATTTGATTTATTTAATCATTTTTGGGCACTGCTTTAAAATGAATTGGAAGAGTGTTTCTAAGTCAGCATTAACACTTTTATAACTGTTGTTGTTATGTTTATAGTAAGTCATTTATTTAAATGCCGATAGAGGTGCATATATCAAACTCAATGTTAAATATGTACACATTTTTTGACAAAATGAACTCAAAGGTGTGATCCACTAGAATTCAATTGATTGCTGAGCACTGTGATGTCATAATGAAAGTTACTTGTATGATAGACAAATTTGTACTGGCCTCGATTGTGATGATTTCTCTCGACACATTCTTTTTTTTATCCAAGGTTAGTGTATGGTCATCAATGTAAAAGTCCACAGCGATAGATAATTTACATTTGGAAGTTTCTTGTTGACAGTTAAGTTACATTCAATAATCAGGATTGAATGACTTTGGTTAAAAAAAATGTGTGCCAAATTTTAAAAGAACAATTCGTATTTAATTTATAAGTAGTAAATGCACATACATGAACCGTTTGATTCATACTATAGTGAACCATTTTAGCATGAGTTGTGTAGCATAACAACTATTCATATATTGCAAACACCTTCAATTATTAATGTGAAAATTAGAATATCAAAGATTTACAACCTGGCTGATCACTATGTTTTAGTGCATTGACTGCTCTTCCATTCTCTACACATCACTCGTTTTGCATGAAGAATTGCTCATAGTTCAGATACAGTTCACAGATTTTGCTTACAACTTTTTGAAAGCACTTGACCAATGTGCATATGAATTTGCATGGATCATGTCCCCTTGAAGGCCTTTTACAGATGATCAGCTGTTTTGTGAATCCATCATCTTATATTGTTTCATTTTATTGACCCAGCTATGTACCTATAAAGAGTGCATTTTATTTTAACTTAAATCTCTCTCTCTCTCTCTCTCTCTCTCTCTCTCTCTCTCTCTCTCTCTCTCTCTCTCTCTATATATATATATATATATATATATATATATATATATATATATATATATATATATATATATATATATATATATATATATATATATATATAATGTTAATAAACATAAAATCATTAAATCCCCAAGTGATGGCCAAAATATAATAGTTAATACAGTTGAATTGCCCCCAAAAAAGATTGAATATTTTAGCGAAAAAACTGATCAACAAGACTGTTTATTATGTTATTAATATATTATTAAATCCTTAACTACAAAGTAGCTGTTGGTGCTGTTTTCTCCACTAACAGTACTAACAATAGCAGAAGCTAAGCCATTTCGTGAAAAATATATGCTAAGCAAATCTTGACCAATCATGAGATAAATCTTCAGAGATTTGCACACATTATTCATATAATCTTGCATCTGAATGTTAGTTGTCCACTGGTCTGGAGGTTGCATTTCATATTTAATATGATCAAACCTGAAGGAAGTGCTTGTAACTTAAGTCTTAGTTTTGTTTATGAGCAATGATCCATACCTATTAATATGATGATTCTCTGAATGTATTACCACTATAAACATCATAATCCTGATCAGATTTGGATCACATTGCAGTAAGTAGTTTTATCATCAGTATCTTGGACAATAGAAAATGGACACTGCAGTTCAATTATCAAAGTTTTGATATTGATACTGGTTGAGCATATTAATTTATTTGATTCGAATCAAACTTCTTTGACATAGTAATGATATGTCTTGTATCAATTTGCCCTTGCATAATGACTTTCTATATTTAGAGATATTTTTAAGCTCTAATGTATACAAAACTTAGTAAAAGAGTTTATGCCATCACGATTTGGTTAAACATGAGACTGTGCATATTAATTTGCTATTTAGAACCAAACGCCAATCAGAATATAACAAATTAATACAAAATCACGTGATAGAGATTGGGAGATTATTTACATAAGTTGTGTTCTAACTGCATAACCCTTTTTAATGAAATGATCAAGCTATGTAAGCTAGGTGAGTAAAATCCCTTGTCATCAACTCATGAGTATCACCTTTATTTAATATAATATAACATAAATTGTTTGGGTTGTTTCGTGCCATGCCAGAGCATGTAGTTTGGATGGTATGTGAGTTTATTAATGTTATATCAGCATTGTACTGACCTAATAGATCCGAATTAAACTTTTATGTATGAAACGTTAAAATGTGCTAATAAGTTTGAAAAGAAACACAGTATTTTAGTTTGAAAATTAGTTTAGTCTTAAGCTATTTCTTGCATAATAATAAATGTTTACAAAAACTAATGGTGACTACGCAAAGTTTCAAGGAAGTGAGCTATGAAATGGCTGACTATTCTCTGGTTTAATTAGCTTTGAACTACTTTCTTTCATTTCAAAGAAGATAGGGACATATTGTAAGATTTGAAAATAATGTTTCTTTCTTTATTGTCTTCAGTTCCTGATCCACCAGTTGATATACGATGTTCAGATCGAACTGACACATACATAAAGTTGATGTGGAATGCATCGATAAATCCAAATGGTGATCTTAGTCACTTCATTATAAACATAAATAGAACTGGTCCTGTACCTGGGATTGCATACGATGTTACAACTCCAATAGCAGACACGCAATATGATGTTGAAAACCTTACAGAAGGTATGTACAACAGAAATTAATTCAACAGTGTTTTACAGTAGTGCAACAAATAAAGATCCATCCAGTTGGCCAAGTAGAGTTTTAGATGGGACAGTTGATTGATAGCTTCAATGGGCATTGACTGGAAAAGCTACTGTTCATCTTCTATCCATCGGTTAGAACAAGTTTGTGATTAGTATTCCTCATAGACTACACTAAAGATAGCAATGAAAATTAAATTTACACACTTGCACACACACACACACACACACACACACACACACACACACACACACACACACACACACACACACACACACAAACTTTCATCACTTTGTCTACTTGGTTCCAAATACAAATGTTGTCAGTAAGACTGCTGCATCCAACATGGCATCGCTCTTGAAAATGTTATTAATATATTTCCTGACTAGATAGACATATAATGAAGCTTACACTGAAAGAAAAAACTTTGTATGATATTTAGCTTGTTTTAAATTAGAATGGTGCTGATCTGATGTCAAAAAAGGCCATCATGGTGACCATCGTGAATATCTTGTTTTTGCTAATACTAAGCTTTTAAATGAAAATGGTGCCCATATACCGTCCAATATGGCCGACAGGTTGGCCATCTTGAAAGTCGTGTTATCAGTAATCGTCCTGAATTGATGCTCATAACGAAATGGCTTTTTAGCTAAGGGACTTCTTCAGATGTCTACGTGTTCTTAAAAGAAAATAGTAGCAATCTGAATTATAATATGGCCACTAAAGAGACCAACTTAAAGATCTTGTTGGTGCCACTCTCTCTGAATGAAATTTAATATAATCAGAGGGAATTTACCACAAAACATCTCATTGTCTAGTTAGACCTGAATAATAAAGAATAATGCGTGAAAATTAAATATGCCCACCTTTTTAATAGAAGGTCATATCAGCATGGTGGGTTTTACTAGATGATTTTCTATAATGTCTTTTTGGTCAAAAATAAAAATCGTGCTCCTCATTTATTCATTATGGCTGCAAAAGTGACCTGGTTCGAAAGTTTGTTATCACTTTATCTTAAATTGTCATATCAGTTTTGGATTTTCATTGACAGACATTCTTATGAGGTTTTGTTTGACGTCCAAAATTATCACCATGTTATAGATTTTTAACATCATGTTACATCTACATCTCATGAATACTTATCTTGTCTTATTAAAAATGTTAATATTGTTACTTCTTCAAAATGGAAAGTCATATCAACATTTCACCAAAAGACTTCTTATAACGTTTGATCTCTTGTAATTCATAAATTAAATATGGTGCCAATCTGACAGTCATAGCAGCTTATCTGAAAATCCTGCTTTTGCTGATGAATATCATATATAGTTTTAACACTCAAGATAAAATAAAGAAATGGTCACATCTTGAACTCCTGGAAGTACCTTTCAAGGAAAAAAGCATTAGTCCATTAAAGGTACTCTAGTTTTGAAACCATTGCCCTTTCTGAAATAAATTATGTGAGAACTGATTGATAGATGCGGCATTAGTGCTTCAGTAAGAAAGCTATTACAAATACCCCACGCTACAGATTGTTCTCGCTATGATTAAATGCTCTAATACAAGTGCAGATCTCCAGCTGTTGGTTTGCTGCCTTGATGTAACTTTGTTATGGTTTTTCTTATGTAATGACTTTATTTTGTACATGTCTATCCTTGGTTATAAGCTAGTCCACATTACATATCTCCAACTGTGGGGATGCTATCTACCCAGTAAATTATAGGGTTGTTCTTTGAGTGAACATGAGCCAAACCATGTAACTATTGGTCATAGTTACATATTTTTACACTAATAACTGTCCTTAAAAAATCACATCCTGAGTAAAAGTTTGTTCTTCATGGCAGATTTTTATCCATATTTTGATGGAAATTTTGATGGAACCTATATCAGACTCTTTATTCTGAAATAGCACAGAGGAAATTATGGTTTGGTAACCGATGTATTTATTTTAAATTAAAGACATTTATTTACAGTTAACGCTGTGTAAGCATTTGGTTTTAATGTCATATTTCCTGATGTAGGAAATCCATGTCTTTGGAATTTGTCTTCCCCATATATTTCTAATCTTTCGCAAGCAAATAGTGTTTACACTGATGTACTTCTCTTGCACTAGTACGTTCGCTATGTATACAGTAAAAGCATTGGATAGGATTGACTTTCTGCACAATCTTTATATATAATCATGGTATTTGTCTATGGAACAATTTATCAGTGTTTTGATGTGTTCCTACCATCAAGAGAAGGTAGGTTGCTGTGACATACTTTTCCAAAATAATTCTGTTTTGTCTGTATGTAGGATATTCCTTGCACCCGATAAATGCTTCTGAAAGTTTAGTTGTCTTTCTGATAACTGAGCTTTTAAACTTTTTTCTCAGACATTAGTTAGCACATTAATTGGATATAATACTATAGGTCATGAACATTGTAACACCTAACATCTTCTAATATCCACCTCAGAACACTCACATGCACACTTACATACTGCACCATGGATGAATTTACCAGAGTCCCATTGACTGGTAGACAGTATAGGTTATTGTTCCTTACCATCCTTCCTTCAGCATCTCTCTCGAATGTAATGGAGAGGGATGCCAATAATCTCCACCTATAAAATTACCATTCAACTCTCTGATGAGATAGGAATGACCAAACAATATTCTCTTACCCTGTCAGCAATGACAGGAGAATGAATTATTATAGTGCATTCTAATGAATTCAAAGAGACCACAATCATAGTACACCTAAATATTTGATGTCACCATATTCATTCTGTGTTGGGCATGTGGTGGTAGATGAGAATATTTGTTAAAGCAGTAAATAAAATTTTTAAAACTTTTTGCATCAAGGGCTGTGCCCTAAAGCTTTCTAGTATTTTGAGAAGAAAACTATCTCCAATTTTTAGCCTTTCTCAGTGACAAAATATGACTGTCTTCTGTTGCTTTCAAATTAAAAGATGACAATGTGGTATTGTACATAGGATAACACAAGGCTAAGAGGCATACATAGAGGTTGGTCATACCCTCTACATTACTGAGTCATTGTTTCAATACATGAGTAAAAGGTTTACTCACCTGCATGGCCACTTAAGCCAAATACACCATGATAAGAAGTTTTTGATAGGGACCTGGTATCCCATGGTGAAGAAATACTGAAGGTATGTGGATCCACTCTTCAAATTCTTGCATGTAGGTGTCCTAACACAACTGTACCACCCTTATAGGAATAATCATAAGAGTTAGGACAGAAGGTCTATGTACTCTTTTTCATCATACAATAAGAAAAGAGATTTCTGGCTCTATTAATTTTCTTCCACTCCTGTCAAATCTTCCTCCACCTATCATTTCAGTATTTAGAGTTCAGCATTTCAAAAATTTGATCATGTGTAACAGATGATGCAAGGATCCTATACACATTATGGGGAGTTTATTGGCACCATGTTCTCCCTGTACCTCCCTCAAGAACCACTATGACTATTTCGGTGGCCAAGTGGTTAGAACGTCCACCCCAGATGCGGTAGGTAGTGGGTTCGAACCCCGGTCGAGTCATATCAAAGACTTATAAAAAGCAGTTCTTACAGCTATCTCACTAGGTGCTCAGCATTAAGAGGTTAGTGTTAAGACTGGTCGGTCTGGTGTCGGGACAATGTGACTGGGTGGGACATCATGCAGCAGGTCTGTGACATAATGTGCCTGTGCTAGATATCATCATAAACTGCCACACTGCATACATCGTAGTGTTATGACTGGAAAATTGTCAAAGCTACGCAAAAAATCCAAATCACATACACACACAATAATACCTAAAGCTTGGATTATTTTCCCCAATCTTTCTGGTTTCATAAATTGGTAGCCTGTAACTTGTCATCGATATTATTTCCTTAAGAGCTTCAATCAGGATCGTCACAACGGCGAATGATTGGTCATTCAACACAGACCATCAGGTTATTTACATCATATTCTCATCATTCTCCACCAAAGGACGTTCCTGCAGTTCTATCTAAATAAGGACGTTAGAAATTTTAAAATATTCCCCTTGACCCCAAATTATTTTTCAGAATCTTTACCAGGGCAAGTAGCGTCATCTCAGTTTATTTAAGATGATTGGGGAGCCTATCGTCCAGTAGTTTTACTACTGACTGATTCACAAAGTCCACATAGATATGTTACAGAAACAGTTCTCATTATGTTAAAAAACAGTTATTTATCTAGGTTTGATACTTTGTCTATTAGAGAAAAAAAACTACGTTCGTTTTGATGATACATATATGTGAGGCTAAATTTCTTCCCATATTAATTGATAATTTGCCTTAATTCAAAAATGATAACACAATACTCTCCCTCACAAAAACAGTGCTCGAGAAGAAAAGGACTTTAGTGTATGCTTAATTTTATCTGATTAATTTTACTGAGGAAGATTACAGTTGACGGTTTTTCAGTTTTTACAGCTATCAAATCGGATACCTTTTAGATCCCTGTTTACATTTTGATTCTGTCTGAATCAAAATTTGTTACCACTTCAGCCAGTAAATCCAATAGGACAGGTATTTGGCTGGGAGTCTGATATATCCTCCAGAACCTCACTTCTTCCTCTATATCTCAGACTCAGAATGGGAGGTTCACCTACAAAATTAAAAGAGGTACATCTGAAAGAGCTTTAGTATGAGCATTCTGCAGTCCTGCTGCTCAGCCTTTACTCCATATGGGTCTCCACCAACAGGTTGGAGAAATCCTTGAACCTTGACTATAGTTATTAAAGAGGTAAGGCTATCTTGTAGTACTTATCTTGTACATGTGAATAACCTAGAAATATGTGCATTGTATCCTGCTAGCCTTCCCTCTTTAATGCCAATAGTCAAAGTTCAACAATTTCTCAAACCTATTGGTGTCATCCCCTACCCCTCCGGAGTAATGGCAGAACAGCAGGACTGCTTTTGAATAACTGAGAACCCTTCCGTTCCTGCTAGCTCTAATCAAATTATCCCAGTTTTAAAACAACAACAACTGATTGCCTTACTTTTTGGTTTCAGATAATGGACCTTCAAGGTTTATGCTGTGAAGTGGAGAGCTTCTGTAGCTGGCACATCTGCCAGAATGTTGCTCTCTCTTCTACTTCAGTTGCGAATTTTGTTATTTTTAATTTTGTAGGATATGACTGGTCCATTTCCATCATATGCACTTGTAAAAATTCTCTCAAATAATTTTTAAAGTTCATGATGGGCTCCACCACTGAGACCGACCATCATCACTCAGGTTGAGCTATTTATGCTACAGTGTTAGACCACTGTGTAGCTTCTTAGTGACCCAACTCGGACTGCCGTTTGGGTCAACACTTGCAATGCAAATCATATTTAATACTATGTTAATGTATGTGTATGGGCTGGGGTGGGTTGGGGTGGAAGTTTGGCGAGAGTTTAGACATATCGATTTGTGGTAATATATTTTTATTCATACTCGATTTCGACCTAATCAATCAGTTTAGAAATTTAGAGATCAGTAATTTGCTCTTGAATTCACTTTTTGGACTCACTTCATGATAATAATTTTGCTGCTTTATTTGCTTTATGTTTCTACCAGGTTCTTTTTACACATTCCAAATTTACACTGTAAATGAGAAATTTTCAAGTGCAAGTGCTTCTGAAAAACAGTACTGTGAGACAAGAGCAAGTAGTAAGTATACATTTTTTCCATTTTAATAATAGCTTAAAAAAAATGTATTTGAAGATATTCAACGTTACAATTGCACACTGCATTTTTGTTTTATTCCTAATAATATTCCATACTATATTTTGCGATATTATTGATAGTTTCCACAACGGTGCATCCAGATAATCTTTTCCACTGAAACCACAACCACCGATTTATCATTATTTTCAGCAATATCAATATTTATTCATGCACTTTTCTGTAACCATTTCTAATCGAGAAAAATAATTTGTGAATATTGGAATGTTTTGGTTCTATTGTACAATTAATTTAATATTTTTCTGTCTTATTAAGAATACATTTTGTAAATGTAAACACATTGGCAATTTTAGTATATCTTGCTACAAAAAAAAGTCCAGATTGTGTGTATTTTGTGGACGGACTTGTGTATCAATCTTGGGCAATGTTACAGTACAGATTAAAAGCTAAAATAATTTTAGACAATACATCCACACATAATTGATACTTTATTCCATGGCATAATATTTAGTTGAATGCAGATAAATAGAACAAAAAAGTTATTCACAGCTGCATCATTTTATTACTTCAAAGAATGGAACTGTTGAATAGTAAAATCTCAGTCTAAAGTTGCAGTGTATTAAAAGATTAATTGAATATACATGTGTGTGTGTACATATATATATATATGTGTGTGTGTGTGTGTGTGTGTGTGTGTGTGTGTGTGTGTGTGTGTGTGTGGGTAGTTCAGATTAGAAACAACCCTAATATATATATATATATATATATATATATATATATATATATATATATATATATATATATATATATATATATATATATATATATATTGTCATTCATCCATTATAAAGTACAAGAACATTCATAAATGGAAGAATACATAGCTAGACTGTTTCCAACGTTACATGACCTCAGTAACCGAACTTTCTTTCTCGGACGCCATCTCACATAACATCTTTATCTTCACATTGTTTGTTTTGTTTAAGTAATACAAGAAGCATTTTTCCCCCACAGAGTTGATGGGCACTCTGCTGAGCATTTTAAACAGAGTCAACTTCAAGAAATAATGCATCAAACATGTAACTCCATTTTAAATCTCCAGCTTGCCCATACCTAATGAAGAGATCTTTGGACTCCTTCTACATTCCAGGTGTGACACCACTAATTATTTTACAGCTGCTGATCCATTCAACTTTTAGCAGAATAATATGAGTCCTACATGTTTTCAAGTATACAAATTTGCTAGAAAATTAATTTTAGACATTATATGTTATTAAATTAATAGACTACCTTCTGTGTACCATATTTAACAACAAAACATCTGCTTTTATTTTTATGTTAGCTATTTAATTCAATACTGACAAAATATAATATTATGTTTTCTACAATGCTATCTTATTAGGTACATATCATGATATACCT
Source organism: Potamilus streckersoni (assembly GCA_016746295.1). Lineage (NCBI taxonomy): Eukaryota > Metazoa > Mollusca > Bivalvia > Unionida > Unionidae > Potamilus > Potamilus streckersoni. Next base: position 51,897 of record JAEAOA010002065.1, read on the forward strand.
TTATAACAGAATTTGGCTAAACCAATGTAGAACACCTTTGCATGGCTAACAAAGCTGACTCTAATTCTATTGTATGTGTGATTTGTATGCCAATATAATGCACACATTTTAATGTATAATATATTAACTCTACGTTTTATCAGATATTAATTAGTAGTCCACTGTATCCTTAAGGAGAAAGGCAAACAGCTCCAGGAAATCTCACCCTCATATGTGATATCTTCCTCTTCTTAGTTTTCCTGTAGACGCCTTACTTGTTTCATTAACAGAGGCTTTGGTCAGATATCATTGATGTTATGTAAATCCATTCAACATTACTACTGGCATTATATTTAGAAATCTCTTCCTGGCTTGTTTCATCTGAAATCTTTCTGGTACATCCAAGGGAAGGTGTGTTTACCAGTCTACTAATGGGCTCAGTTTAGAGGTTTGCAAATAATCAAAGTTTCTTTTTTCCTGGATCTTCTGTGTGAAAAGAAAAGTTAGATGTTTTGTCTTATATTCGATCTTTCCACCTAAATAACAGCCTTTTGATAGAGCAGTTCCCAAAGTCACATGGACCCATGAGTTCATTGACTATGCATACTTCATGATGCCTGTCTTTACCATTCCCATAGCTACTATCCACATGAAATACCTTCACCTTTGTGTTTTCAATATCATGCTCTTCCATTCAGCATTGAGCCTCACTCCCAGAGAACTTAAAAGGATAGTGAGGTTATAGCCATTGACTTGATATGCAAATGTTTTTACATTCTACAGGGATACTGTTTGAAAGACCTGTACATCTTCTGGTTGATGATGACTCATATGGGCCGAATTCCTAACCTAGAAAAGTTAAATTTCATCTCTTCTTAGAATTTTGTGTGCATGTGGATACTCCAAATGTACCTAAGACAGATGTCACATAGCAGGACTTTTCTTGTCAGCTTGTTTTTGCTGCTCTATCCTGAAAACCCTAAATGCAGCTGTAGAGTTAGTTCCATTAGGGAGTTTTCATTTCTGTCCTTTTCCTTTCCTGCCTGTATCTACTCTGATTCTCATGATACTAACTTTCATCTCCCTAAGTTGGTAGCATGACTATGATTATGGTTAAAGTCCATATTCAAAATCGTAAACCCAGCTTCTTTCTGTAAATAGATGCATCTCTTTTAGGAAAGAGTGTTCACCTTTAGCCAGAAGGGGTTGTTGTTAAGGTGTCATGGTCTAAGTACTGTCAGTAGTCTAGAAATGCAGGCAGTGATATTAGCTCTGCAGGATTATGTCAATCTCATATGATATAATGCTTTATGATAGCCACAGAAAGCACATTGGTCTTTGTGTACATCAGAAGCACCTTCTCTGTGTATAGAAACCAAAAGCCTCCTCTGCTGAGCAATTTCAGAGAAGATCACTTGAAACGTCCGCCAAGTTCCGAGCAGAAGTACCGTGGCAGGTAGTGTGGTCGTGTGGTTCTTATGAGTCACCTTTTGAACCATGTAGGGATGATTCAAAAGATTGCGTGTTTTATACGAGACTGTAAAACAGATATTCAGTTTATGTCTCTCCAGTATCGAATCATACTAAAGTGGTGTTACACGCCTTCAGTTTGTATGTAGTTTTCTGCCTTGCAACCTTTAAAGGTATCTTGCAAACATACATTAATATCATACTGCTGAAATGCTTATAAATTATTGTTTAAACTATTATATTATATATACATTTTTGTTGAATGCTTCATTAGACTTATTTAATGTTTGCAACTGTATGCCACCATTAATCACAACAGCCACATTAAAAATTGTTTTTATTACTAACGAGCAGAGATCTCAAATGAGTTTATTATTGTTGCTCCTTGTTTCGCTCTGTGTTATATTCACAATGTCACCTACCAAATATAATATAGGAGCCAAAATAATCTCTCTGGTTCTATACCAAGTCATTTCAGTCGCATCTCAACTCGACCTTTCTAATTACCTTGTGGTACAAATGTATATGTCTAGAGTCATCTTGAGTCATCTTGATCTGTTGACAAGACAACCCAATAAATTACTGTAAATGCTGTTATGGATACTATTATCTGCTTCATAATAATCTACAGATTTTACGTTTGGTACAAATGAAGCAATAAATCTGCCAAAATATGGTTTTGAGCAAGATTGTAACATGTATCATTCAGGTCATGAGACAATCTACTGTCAAAGTATACAACGCCAGATAGAGTTCAATAGGAAACGCATTAATTTTGTATGTCCCCTTTGAACTGCATTATCAATTTTTGCTATCTTAATGGGAAAATAGAATTTCCTGTATCAACAATTAAATGATATAGGTCAGCTCCTTTCAATACTCTAAAACTTTTATGGGTTCTGCCTTTGGGTCGGAACCTCTCATCTGGTATTTTGAACTCTAAAGACCAGAATCATACTTCTTGATGCTGGATGGTAATGTTTATGTTTTCTTTGGGCATTTTCAAAAGCCCCTTGTGAACCTTTCAGAAAAGCTTCCTTTGAGTACATTAATCTCAAGACATTCTACTGCTATCATTCATGTTGGCTTGAGGAATGTTTCAAATTCATGCCTTGTCAGTGGATAAAAAGGTTGTTTACATATAAAAATTAACTAGACTCCGGTTTCACTTCATTGCCAGCCAACACTTCTGGCTAAGAATCTGCTACTTTCAGTAGCTCCTATTTCTACTGAGATCCCCACCTCAGCCATGTTTGTGCTGAGGTTGAACAAAATATGTTCCTTTGTCAAACTCGGTTTCTTGATTTAATCTGGCTCTCTCTAAAAGGAGAACGGAAGGATGAAATCTTGTCTTTCTCCATTTTAAGAGTTCCTTTGTTATTTCGGCAGCCAACATTGTCCGGTTGATTGTTTAAACTGTCAAGAAAGGTTATCCATCACTTTCCAAAATGGATCTTAGCTTTATGAGGTTATGGCTATTCATGCTTCTTGGACCTTTGGACCTACCTTAATCGGTACTTTATTGAATAGTGTGATTACAGCCACATTCTGACGGTCTTACTGGAATTTTTCATCCTCTTACCTTCGAATTTAGGTGCACCAGGATAAAGGAACTTACGCTTTTGATCTAATCAAAGTACTTAACAGCAGAATATGTGATTAATGCATCTACTGGAATCCACTCGTATAGTAGTGGTAGGTACTTTTCTTCATCGAGGATATTTTGAGCTTATTATTACCTGATACAAACATATGTGTGCCAGGTGAGAACTGGTGATCTGTCTTGAGAATGGAATCAATGTAACGCTAGAATAGTTACTTGTGGATTCGAGTATTCTCCAGACAACTGCCAAAATATACCTTGTTAGGTATGTAGCAAGTTTTTTTCCCTGGGTTACAAGTTTTATCTCGAATGATGATATACCAGAAGAGCTTATGGGATGGTCATTGTCAGCTTACCCATTAGCGAAAGCTTATAATCATTGTTACTCAAATGTTATGGCTTTGTTCTCACATCTTAGACTTTCACGTTTCTAAACAGTCCTCTAAGCAAAGTAAATAAAAACTGCTTTATATTGGCAAGTGAGATTTTTAGACCTATTTATGATCCCATTACATTTAACTGATTATATTTAAATGTCATTACAGCAATGTTTTTAGTTTTCTTACACCTATTTGGTTCTTGCTTATTTGAATATTGTAACATTTTAACCTAGTTAACATAATAAAGCAAAGACACCTTCAGGAAGATACGTTGAATTTGACAGACCTACATGGATTAAAATGTAGATGACCTAGTTAGATGTTCAAATCAGTAGTTTTATCTTTTTGCTTTTTGAAACTTTTTTATTCATTAGAGATTACATTTAAATGGTATTTTGATTGATAATAAAACTTTACTAAACAATAAACCTAATTCAGCTTCATACAAATGTTGCACTTAAAATAAAATTTCTTCTGAGATTCTATGATTACCCTGAAAAATTATCAGCCTTAGCCTAATTACTAATTATTATGTATATTATAAATGATTGAAATACTATTGTTTATGTTGATGCACACATATTTTGTTCTAAAATTAAATGTAATATTTTAATGATGATTTTGAAAACTGAAATAAAAGCAAGTACACTCTGATATTTATTACTTCATATTGACAGCCACAACCGTTTTCCCTGAGATTCGTGTTTTCACAATCGATTGATGAGGGTGAATTATAAGTGCTTTGAGTAGAAAGGTATTTATTATTTAAATACAATATGTGCTCAAGCTGATTAAGTATATCAACCAACTTTCTCTTCTTGTCAGTGATCAAAGCTAACCCGTACCGGTATGTTAGTCATACGAATTACAATAGAACTAACACAGATTTATCTTGCAGTACTTGTGTTTTCTATACTTTGAAAGTAGATATTTTCAAAGGAAGTGTGTTGGTTATATTGTGAACAATTTTGTTACAATATACTAGTATACTATTATAACAGTTGTTGTTAATAGATACTGCTATTTCCTTGTGACTGACATTAAATTAAGCGTTTTGATTCCATTTCAGTGTCAGAAGTTCCAACGAATGTATCAATAAGTAATGTCACGTCAAGATCGTTCACTATATCATGGGATAAGCCTAGAAATGCATTTGGAGAACTTATAGGATACATCCTTATAATAAGCTCCGCAGAAGACAAAGTTTGTGTAGTGGAAGAATTCATTAATTGTAGTACTGGGTGTAAAAGTGCTTTCCCAAATGTAAGTATGTTAAACAAGTATCAGTCTGAATTTGGAGTGTCTAATAACTGTTGGTTAAATATAAATATAGTGTTCTCATTTTAAAGTGATTTTGTGCATAGTTTTTAACTTTGGTTAAATTGTTTGAGACATTAGTATGCCAAACATTATTTGGTCATGTCTATCCACTCATCTCTATTGAAAACGTATTAGCAAAATTGAACAAAATATAGACAAATGAAAGTTTGTTAGCATGTTTGTACCCGTATAAGATGATCTGATAAGCTTTTTAGACCATCACATCATTTTTTCAAATTGTCAACATTTTAGCAACTTATTTTGATATTGACTCTTTGAAAAATTCCTTGTGAGTATGATTCATTATTAACAGCTATTCAGATCGGCAAATGAAATTAGAGGTCAGGTTCATGACTAAAAGATGGTAAATTTTCCACTAATTTCTCCAAAATTGCATGGAAAATATTAACAACACACACAATCTTTGCAAACTCTATTCTTTCATCAATCCTTCCTGTATTCAAAAGGTCATCATCTTTAGAAATGAAGGTGAGAATTTATCTTCTAACTATAAAGATTGAGCATTTGACCATAGTAGGAAATATATATTCATATGAATATCACACAAGGAGACTGACATGCCATAGTTTTTATGTTTTTATCACCTTTTGATATTTATCACATTAACGTTTGGTTTCCAGAAGACATACATGCTTTATAATCTCTAATATAGTAACTGACGGCTAGAACATTTCATTACACATCAACATTTTGTCAGGTCTGACTTCTATAAAATATCCCACAAAATAAATATTCTTTTCTAGCCTTATTTATCATGAAGTACTTTAACCTGCAGCTATCTGTCATTGGACCATTTGAATCCATACAATAATGCTTGGCAAATATAATTGCTGATACAATAAAAATTAGGACAACTTGTTGAAACCAATTGACTAAACAATTGGCAAATGGCATTGTAGCATCAAGACTTGTAGAATTCTAGCACCATTGCTCATCAGTTGAATACACTTCAGAAGCCTTTTTTACTGTATTTTATGCATTAAGAGCCCAGGACATCTCGCAGAGTGATTAGAGAGAAACTGAACATACATGTTCTAAACAAAAGGCGCAAAACAACGTAATTTTACTCCTCACGTGTAATATCTGTAGCATTCAGTACATTGGAGAAACAGAAAAGCTACACGAAATGATCAACCTTCATAGATCTGATTAGATGACTGAAAAGCTGTACAGAAACCCAGTAACAAAACACTTCTCCTCCCGTGGTCACACTTTCAGTGATATAACACTTAATTGCAATTGCTCACAACCCCAACTGAAGTTCCAAAACCAGGAAAGAAAAGGAATCTTACTGGATACGCTGCCATAGAACATTGAAACCAAGTGGTTCACAACAAAATGATTAAAAAAAGACAGCCATGCACAAATAAAATTATATTTTTTACAGCTCACACATTTTCTTTTAAGTAATTCACTAAATTTGCTACTATAACAATGAAATATCCGGGATATAATTTGCTCGTACATAAATTTACATAAAATTACAGATGTCATTATGGCTCACCGATTTCTAGTCAATACAAAATATTTTGTATCATCCACAAGTTGAAATAAACTAATCAAAATATAATAAACTTTCCATAGAAATAGTCATTTTAAGTTTTGCAAACACAACTGTTTTTCTGTTTTATTTGCTTGTCTTGTCTATATTTTGTAAATGTCTTTTTGAAAAAGACTCATTAGGAATCAAAAGCGCTCAGGCTAATTAGATAATAGTTTTGTTCTCTTCGTAGCCAGTTTATTGCATATACACACACACACACACACATACACACACACACACACACACACACACACACACACACACACACACACACACACATATATATATATATTGCCAACACAATTTTAATTATAGGCGCATCATTGATTCAGCTATGTCAAGCACATAAACATAGCTAGAAGTGTTGTAACTTACTATTGACGCTTTAATGTGTACTCTTTTCAAAACATCACATACAATGGATATCTTGAGAATTCATGCCACAGTTAGGTTGCTTTTTCCTTTTTGGCTTGACTGTGCTAATAATGCCTCATGACATGGTAATATGATAATATTGATGGGCAGGAGAGTTTGCTTTTAGTTTCCAAGACAATTACAAAGACTGGACCTTTAGTTTCCAAGACAATTACAAAGACTGGACTTTTAGTTTCCAAGGCAATTACAAAGACTGGACTTTACGTTTTCAAAGCATTTGCAAACACTTTCTTCTTTAAAATAATTGTTTCATATTATGCTAGTAATTTCATCCCTATGTTGAATTGCACTAAGATCACAAAATCTTTATCTCTTGTAGCAAACTGTTATTTCTCCAGCTTGCAAAGAAAAAACCAAATACCAGAACGTAGATAAAACTGAACTTCTTAGCAGAAGAAACTTCACTGCTTCTCTTAACCCAGACACTGAATACACGGTGTCAGTTGCTGCAGTTAATCAAGGTGGAAAAGGGCACACCGAAGATATTAAAAAAAACACTTGGGAGGAAGGTAGAATATTGATTTGATGAAGTTGTCCAAGCTGTGGGCAAAATATGTTTAGCTAGCGATATATATATATATAGATATATATATATATATATATATATATATATATATATATATATATATATATATATATATATATATATATATATATATATATATATATATGTTTATTTATTTATTTATTTATATAATGTGCTGTATATAATTTAACAAAATTGCTGCATAATCTGCCTTAATATTAAGCCACAAAGGCTTCTCAGTACAATGGTGAAAATAAATAAGTTGCAAAAATCTGTTGAAAAAGCAATAGAGCCATGGTAGCGAAGTTGGTAGTTCATTGATTTTGATATCAATTGTGTTCCAGGAAAGTATTGACATGACATTTTAGGCAATAAGATATGATGATTTCGGCAACAAAAGTTTTAAAATGTCATCAAAACCAAATACTTTTATCTTGAACAAAGCTTACTGTATCTAAACTATATAATCTGTGTTAGACTTATTATGACCGCATGGCTAATATCTGACCTGTATACCCCCTAATCAACAATTATTTTTCACTACGATAAGTACAATTCACCCTACAACATTTTGGCTAGGAACGTTATTCTAATACAAAGTTATGATACCCTGTTCATCGTTGAGCCATAAGGACTTTATCCTTTGATATTTTACCCTCAAATAAAATTCTCTCAACACCTTAAAGATTGGTAAATATACGTAGTACAGAAATAAAGTTATTGTCAAAAAACAACTTGCTGCTTTCAGTCTCAGAAATCTTGAAAAGTTATTTTGATAGGCTTCTTCATTTCCTTAGGAGCACATGGTTGGCAACTGTCAATAGGAAAAACAAGTTATGACAAGGAACCAAATGGGTAAAGAGATGGGTTGAGAGATAGACAACATCATAATATATTATTATATGAACTGCCCTGCATTATGGCAGGCAAATTAGACTAAAAGATTTAATTACTTTTTCATATTTCTTTTCCACACTGAAAGCCTTATAAACTTTTAATTTTGCAGTCTTTTAATATCCCACATGATACCAAAACTCGGCATCCTCATCAAGTAAAATTACATTTGCTTCGAGTCATATGTTGCAGATGAGATGTTGTTACTGCATGCATTTAATATATTTTCTACTCAACACAGTTGCCTCTGTTCTTGCTTGGAGATTCAAGCCATTTCTCAGAGGCAGGATGGACTATAAATACCGGCCAGTGTAAATGGTGAAGGAAGAGACCCTAAAAACCAATGCAAGATTTGCCAACCAAGGGATTTCCTGGCATCTTTCTCTCACAACCCCATGTGGACAGAGGTGAAATGGCAGTAATTAATAAAGGTGTGCTCTTTAGACCACTTGTCCACCCAGGGCCCACACAGACAGCATCCTTTAATATTATTACTTGATTACATGTATTAGCACTGATCACTCATTTAACCTAGTGGTTAGAGCATCTGCCTCTGATGCAAAAGGTTGCGGTTTTGAACCCTGGCCGAGTCATACCAAAGACTTATACAAATGCTACTAACAGCTGCCTTGCTAAGCGCTCAGCATTAAGACCCCAGTGTTAGGACTGGTTGGCCTGGTGTCAGGATAATGTGACTGGGTGGGGCATCATGTAACATGATGCCGCATTGCTGGATATCACCATAAACTGCCACACTGGAGATATTGTAGCAATATGACTGAAAACTTTTAAAGCTACATTAAAAATCCAAATCACGCAAAATCACACACAGTATCTTACCAAGCTGGGATTTTTGTTTAATTGTAAAACGTGCCAGGAAGTTTTAGTTGTTCTTTTTCTTACAAATTTGTCGATTGCAATGATGCATACTGAAGGTATGGTGAGGTATGGGCAAAAGAAATCGCCATCACAAGATATTCACCTCACCAGTTATATCTATACAGATTGTGAAAATTGATGGTCGTCCACTTTTCATTTAATGGTCAGACAAGGTCTGGGACCTTGCTGAAAATAGACGAATGTTCAAAGTGAGAGCTAGCCTTCCTCTTCTTCCTCATAATTTTGTATTTTTTTCTGGTCTTAACCTTTGTTTATTAATATCTCTTCAGAGATTATAAGGTTCATGCTACCACATCTAAGAAACAATATGATGGAAAGAGAGTGATTCCTGCCCTCCTGTGAGGAAGGAGCATCACCTTGTCCAGTTCTATAGGACTGAGAGAGAGTCATTTCTTTCCACTAGGGAAGAACATCATCTTGTTTGGCTCCGTAAGGCTGATAACATGTTGTAACTACATGTCATGGAGAATCAACATCCTCTTCAGGTCAATAGGAGAGAGAGAGAGAGAGACAGAGAGAGTTATTTCTGTCAGTTAAGCAGCACCCTTCACTGAATCACAGCTGTGTTGTTTGTATAAAAGCTCTTTCCCCATCCCATTATGAAGGATGAACAAAATCATATCTGTCCTCAATCCCCATTGTCGTCAACAGGATGGAGCCACCAAGAAAAGCTATGGTGCAAATTCATAAGAATTGAGGAACAACATTCCTATGGATCAAAGTTATCTGAATGTGGTCACAAAATAAGAATCACAGATGAATAATCATCCAGTACAGTCATTGGGATTGGACCGCTACATTCTACTGGTTACCATTGAATCCTGGATCAGTGGGATCTGGAATTTGCATACATACACCAGATTAGGCAACATCATCAACATACCACCTTCCTATAATCTCAATAAATTCCTCTGGGATGTTGTGCCTTCCACCTGACATCATTCTCTCCCACCTGACAAATCTGCTCAGTGTAAGGAGTTTCAGGACAAGCACCCTTTCACCAGCAAGTCTCCCCTGCAACATAGAGACTTCGGGTCACAAAGTCCTGCCTCCCCAGGATCAAGAACAGGACTAAGCTTTCCTCTAGGTACTCATAATTGATTAGACTGAATTGACATCTCCTGCGTTCAAGTCTACAACAACCTCACAAATATCAGTTAACGAGTCTGAGGATGGTCCTTTGACAAGGCTGTCAGTAAGCTTTACCATCATTTACCTTCAAACTCTGAGGTTATTCAAATTCTCTCCAGGTTGTATACATTTTCTGTGCTACCTCCTACCCAGATGTCTTGGTCCCTCACTCAGCAATGGTTTAGAAGCATTCCCAGACATTTAGTAGGACCCGAAGCTAGATAGACTGAGTAAGGTGGTCTTTTCCCCACCACATCTAAGTTGAAACTTTAGGCGCTTTATCAGCAGAGCTTCTTTATCTCTGTGGGGCCTTATACACATCCAATGTGCTGCTCAAGCAGAGTAAAAGCCCTCTTAGGGCTATTTCCTTTTAGACCCTCTTTGGGGGATTATTGGCCCCTGTCTCTTCCTATTGTTTTTTGCATCCTTGACAATCGGTACTGGCTGTAAATCGTTTCATTTTTACCATCCACAGCACCTTTCAGTGGTGTTCTTCAAAGACAAATAGCCAGACAAAAGCCCTACTTCAAAGCTCCCTTTAGCAAATCTATGTAATATTCCTATATATTATTTTGAAGTATCGTTGGTTCTGCTTAATTGATGAGTTCTTGCACTATGTCATTCATTCTAGTTCCAGAAACAGAACTTTTATCAGGGTCATGGTGGGAGTTGCCATCCACTTTAGGTAATTGTGGATCCCTATTCTCTAATATTTTTAAAACGATTGAATCCACAAGGGCTGGCTAAAGTCACCATGACTAGATTTGTCCTGCTGTTGAACTATAATGACCTATGACACAACCTAGAGAAATCTGCATTACGAATGAATTTCTTCATAAATAATGGGGTAAGCCAATGTCCTTCTAGATAGAATAGAGATGTTCCTTAGCATGTTGGAGGTGCTAAAAGACTAGACCATATATTATGACTTGTATATTTCTATCTCTTCTGGAATCCTAATACATGTATTTGCATTGGATCTGATCCTTTATGCAAACTGCATTCATGCCAATAGGATATCTTCTTTAAGCAAACTGGAAACTGCACATGGGAACTCTGACTTCACAGATAATTGTTGGATTAAGCATCAACATGAACATTTTGTCAACTGACACAACCAAGTCATAGGTTTTAAGAATATTAATGTCCTGAATGAACTGAGTTGTTTTAGAGTATTTTTATAGATGGATGGAAATCTCACAATCCAACATAATTTGTCTTCCATAGCGGCAGTAATGGCAATAATGAATCCTACATATGAAAATATTATTTTTTTTAATGCACCAACTATTAATTTATACTTGACTCCTTGCTATCATTGACTACAGTTGCAAATAAATATGATGACCTACTGATTAATGTTAGGACACATGAACTGTTAGTGTTCTTAAGTGTTCATTTAGTTAGTTTTCTTCACCCAAGTTTATTTTGAATAACACATTAAAATCAGAAATATTTGTTTTATCTGTTTCAGCTCCACAGAAACCAAATAATGTAAGCCTTGTAAATATTGGAGCCACTGAAGCCACTATACGGTGGAACATCGATGGACCCCCTCCAGGGAAAACAAATTACACTGTAATAGTAACTGGTGACAGCCCAGCTATGAACAAGACACATATCATTTCTGGTAAGATTTTTGTCACTGCCTAACAACTTTTTTCTCAAGAATGAAACAAAATTGACTCTCTATAACAAATCAAATTTGTTACATTATTGATACATATCAATGTTTGTTCAGCATTAAATTCTCCAGCCATTTAAATACATCTAAGATTTATATTCATCCTTTTGACTTACTTCAATGGCTCATAAGCTAGAAATCAGAAGGGCAAATGGGACTGACATCTACTGACCATGACCGTAGCCTTGCAGACTGGATCTATAACATCATAACTAACACACTTTCATGGATGATATATAGCTACACCAAGTATCATTCCTTCATCTAAATTCACTATAAAAAATGGATTAGAAAGGTGGCAAGAAAAGAACATACAACACCAAGACATGTACCTTAACAATTAAACCTCAAATGTGCTACACAAGAAACCTGATAATCTTTAGACTTTAATGGCATCTGATTCTTATAAATAAACTTAGACTTGGTTTACTAATCTTGCTGATAATCTATAGAACAATGTATGCATGACACATTTTATTCTAAGTAATATTATACAAATGAATAAAATAATATCATATATTTCCTCAGGATTTTCAAACAGATCATTTAATACAACTGAACTTCAGGAATATTGGAACTATACTTTGACCGTGATTGCCAGTACCATAATAGGAAGTAATTGGTCAGAACCTGTTACATTCAAGACAAATGTGTCTGGTAAGTATTAATATTAGTTGATTATAGCCTTGTTAATATGTGAGTGTGGTTTTGCTTTTTTAATGTAGCTTTAACAATTTTTCAGTAATATTACTACAATGTTTGCAGTATGACTGTTTATAATGATGTCTATTACTGGAGCATCATGTCATGCACATGTAACATCATATCCCACCCAGTCACATTATTCTGACACCGAGCTAACCAATCCTAACACTAACCTCTTAATGCTGAGTGGCAGGCAAGATGGCTGCTAGTACCATTTTTATAAGTCTTTGGCATAACTTGGCCATGGTTTGAATCCGTGACCTCCTGCATGTGAGGTGGATGCTCTAACCACTAGGCCACTGGAGTGGCTATTTATTATGTACTTCATTTCATCATCATTTAATTTGTCTGACATTTCTTGTATGTTGCAGAAAGCTGGATCTATTACCATTTACAATAACCTTATTATACTATGCCCATTGTCCACTGTATGTCCACCCATCTATCCATTCATCTATCTTTCTGTCCACAGCATATTTCTCTTTGTTAACTAGTCCCACATTTTATGTTCAGTTGCCATGAAAACTTTCTAAAAATTATTGACACTATGTGAAGGTGCGCATTTCAGCAAATCACAAGGTCCCCACAATATTTATAAGAGTCATTTCTCTTTTTATTTGCAAATTAGTGAATTGTATTGGTAAGAAGTTCTGAATGTATTTTTAATTCTCATGTTTTTAATTTGATTGCTGTGAAATCTGGGAAAGGTCATTATCATCAACTTATCAACAAATCACAAATCACTTTGCTCTCACAATTTTGTTAGGATTATGAGTCCCATTTGTCTTATAAAATGAGTGTGGTGTATGATATAATCATATGAACACAACTATCAACAAATCACTTTGTTCTCACAATTTTGTTTTGGTTATTAGTCCCATTTGTCATATAAACACAACTAGTCTTAGGCTTTTTGATCGATTGCTATAAAATGTGGTATAGACGGTCATGAACTGAAAATGTGCTTTTCAATACATCACTGTGCATTGGTGAATGTTTTTATAGACGTAATGCCTATTTTGACTTGGTATAGCATAATCATGTAAATAAAAGTAGTCTTATAGTTTTCAGTGGATCACTATGAACTTTATTTATGTTATGCCTACCATTTGAATATAAACATTTCAACACAAAATTTTCCTGCTTTAATATTCTAAGACATACTGTATTCTACTTTGTTTTGCTGTTGAATGAAGCATTAAACTTAATCCTTTGAATGAAACATGTTTTGCAGATTTGTTCAGATCATTGTAAAACTAGGTTCTTATTATGATCATCATCTGTTGATACATCTGCTTCTATTGAGTTTTGGACTTTCTTGACTTACAACTGGATGCAGTATATGACAGAATTTTATAATAGTAATACTTTTACTCTTGCAGTCTATAAAGGATTGATGTGAATCTTGGGCATGTGATGGTCATCCTCAGAAAATGAATGTTGATTAAGTATTTTTATGCATAGCTTTAAAAACAGTCCAGCAATTGTATTACTATTGACTCATCTCCATAATGATGGTAATAGTGGTAGATGCATATACACATACACACACACACACACACACACACACATGGGCTCATACTTTCACATATCCATAATGTATTATCTACTGGACATAACACTTTCATCAATATTTTCTACTTTCAATGTCTTTTCCAGAATCACACAACAAACTTTGACTAAATATCATACCCAGCATTCAGGCATTCAGATCTCTTAAAGTTATGAATATCATGTCTATATGCCATCTGATAAGGTCATAATGGTAAGAAATTTATAAATAGGAAATCTTCAATTGACTTCTGAAGAACTGGTCAGCAGAATTTCCTATTAAAAAGTTAAAAGCAAGCATCTTGGAATGAAGGCCTTTCTGATTCATATAATTATTTGCTATAAAATATTGCTGATGTCAGAAACAGGAAACGTAGAGTTTCTTAAAAATTACTAAACAGAAATTGACCAGTTACTGTCACTCATTTTAAAGACACTGCTCTGCTGCTTGGTAGGTATGGAAATTAGTTAACTTATTAAATTCTTATCTAGCACTCTGTAATTAACACCTAAAAAGCACTGAATATATAACAGAATTAATGATTTTAAATCAAATGACAACATTGATTTGTTTTGTTGTAAGCAACTATATATATTAGCATTATATCTGACTATAATTATGCGAATATAAATCTTACTTGACTGATTAAGTGTGCATAATTTATTCAACTGCATACTGGTTCATCAGACTAACATAATTTGGAGGGAAATGAGACATTTTGAGTTCAATGGTCATGAATCATATATTGTTGCTCTAAGTCTCATTAAGAGTTTATAACAATTTATTGTTTGAATTAATGTTTCATAACGTTATTTTGCCACCCAACTAAATCCTCTTCTTTATGAACCTATTTTCAGGATGCAAAGTATTAAACTAGCTTCATTTGCTGTAACAAACACACTGCAAAATGTTTACCAGTTGAAGTAATACTTTCTAGTAGTTTAAATCACAGTCTGTCAAAAATATTGAAATGATAATAATCATTTTAGCTTTATTCTTTAATAAATGTCTGTTAGTTTTATCATCCTGTTATACATCTGCTGCCAAATGTTTGCTCACAAGAACTCGAATTGTCGATCTACATCTACCAAACTGTGTAAATGACTTGCACTTGACATCAAGAAGAAATCCATTGATATCAAGGTCAACAAGTCAAAGATTAAAGTCATAGTGACTGAATGAAAAATAATTTTTTCCTAAGGATTAGATTATAGGTGACATTATATTAAATAGTGATCGTACATATGATTGGTGAGTTTATGGACATTCTCACAGATTTTCATGTTTGTTCATATGTAAGCTTGTCATCAAAATCTCATGTGGGCTCCATTATAAACAAAATGCATATTAATGAGATGATCTTGCACTGATTGGCTGAACTTGTAAACACTCTACAGGCTATATGTCTGCTCATTCTTTGACAAGATCTGTTATTTAAACTTACACCATTAAGGTCTTGGATGAGCTCAGCTATGAGTGACATCTACATAGAGTAATTAGATAATCCTGCATTTGATTGCCTGCAACTGAAAAGATTCTAGAGACCATTTTTCTGATCAGCTTCTAAACATACATGGTATTTAAACCTGTTCCTCTTAGCATTTAATCTGAGGAAACAACCATACTTATTTGACTTTATAAAGTGATTTTTTTGTAAAATAGTTTTGTTATAAAGGAACAACCAATCATGCCTGCCAGTCTTAGTAACCATGAAACAAATGTAATTTTGTGTTCCATTTTATTATACTCCTGATTTTTTATGAATTTTCTAACACTGAGAATCAAACAAAATTATCCTGCTTCACTTTTCATCGACACACTGGAATCTCCTTTATAAACCCTAATATATTTCTTTGGAATTTTTAAAATATTTCAAATGAATAATTGCTTTCCGTCATTGTAGCTTCTGGCATAGTTAGCAAACTCAGCATAGCAGAAGGATCTGGAGGTGATAACTATGCCACAGCAAAAGTTTCATGGAGTTTGCCAGGGATCCTAGAGAGGAATGGTCCTATAATGGGTTTCATCATTCTGCAAGAAGAAATGGTTAATGGCACATTTTCTGAGGTACACCATACTAAGATGTTTGCAAACTTCGCTATTGCACAGACAACTGAATTGTATTTTCATTTTTAAGCAAATTTATGTCAGTCTGTTTAACATGTTCACTATTTGGGAGGTTGTTCATGTTATCATGTTGCTTGCCTATCTGTCTGTACCTCTTTTTCCAATTTTTATCACATGTTTTAGAAAGCATTCTCTGATATATCTTGGTGGTATAGCTCATAACCTAATATTCCACATAAGTTTACTTTCAACCATGCACAATAACATGTGTATGTATGCAAATCCATAGACAATAATCCATGAAAGCAAGAATATACAACCAAATTCATAGGGGATAGAATACTGTAACCTATATCAGTAATTGACAAAATCTTGTGTTACAACTCTAATATGTATACATGACTTTGTGTTTATAAAGATCATGATCTAATCAATAAGTAAAGTGACCACCATTATCTTACAGACATAGATGTTTCAAATTAGGAATAGAATATAGATTGTTATTGATCACTACAACAATGTGTCAAATATTCTGCTGATATTATTTTTTCTGTGGCAGAGTTAGTCTGAGAATATTTTATATTGGCCGAGAATTTGACAGATATTTTATGCAAACTATAGCAGAGCAAGTGCAAACAATCTTTGATAATAAACAATTACTGCAGTATATATAAATGGCTAAAATTCATAGATTGATGCATGTAGAAATTTGAAAGAATTTATGGAAATATCCAATCATTGCACAATTCTATGGAGTGTGTGCAACATTACAGAAAAGATTAAATCATTGTTACATTTGCATGCATCATACAGATTTGTCAGAGTCACACACGTTATATGATTAAATATATATGTAGGATATTGATAAATTAATCAACTTGGGTAAGAGGGTTAACACAATTAGTTACAAATGAGAAATAATGTACCAAAGTTCATCTATACACAATTAGTTACAAATGAGAAATAATGTACCAAAGTTCATCTATTCACAATTAGTTACAAATGAGAAATAATGTACCAAAGTTCATCTATACACAATTAGTTACAAATGAGAAATAATGTACCAAAGTTCATCTATACACAATTAGTTACAAATGAGAAATAATGTACCAAAGTTCATCTTTACACAATTAGTTACAAATGAGAAATAATGTACCAAAGTTCATCTATACACAATTAGTTACAAATGAGAAATAATGTACCAAAGTTCATCTATACACAATTAGTTACAAATGAGAAATAATGTACCAAAGTTCATCTATACACAATTAGTTACAAATGAGAAATAATGTACCAAAGTTCATCTATTCACAATTAGTTACAAATGAGAAATAATGTACCAAAGTTCATCTATACACAATTAGTTACAAATGAGAAATAATGTACCAAAGTTCATCTATACACAATTAGTTACAAATGAGAAATAATGTACCTAAAGTTCATCTATTCTGTGCATATGAAATATAAGCTAATAATAACAATATGTTTACACATACACAAATACACACACAAGCAAATACATGGATTATTTGAAAATGCTTGGGACAGTGGTTCTCACCAGGATTTTTCTGGGGTCATCCTCCACCAGTTATAATCTAGCTACTATAAAAAGTCAATCACATGCCAAAAAAATGGCATTAAGCCTACCACAACAGCTAAGTCCATGTTATCACAGTTTCTCTCTTGAGCAACATTTATATTTTCAGCTGTGTGTTATGACCTTAGTATCTTAGGCAATTATATTCTGAAAATTGGCAAGTGAAATCACATCAGTATGATTTATCCTTCCAAAGCAAAACTAGGTCAAAATGGGGTAATTTTTATGCTTGAGTTGCTTCTGTGCTTACAGTTATTGATGTGTTATACTCTCAATATTTCACAAACTGTAGTTTGTGCATACATCTAAAAAAGTACTTCAGCTGTAAATTATTATCCAATGTTTTAATACATTTTGCATTATCCCTATTCCAGCCTGTATATGGACAGCTACTCAGGTATACTCCCATTGGCTGGGGGATTTGTACGGTCAAGTAAAAACATCATGTCTTCTATAATATGGACAGTAACTGTTAGATAGGAAATGGAAGAAATCAGAAAATGTCTCAAACAAAAAGGAGCATTAGTCTTGCCAGAATCAGGAAAACACTGATATGCTTTCCTCATAATGTTTTGTGCCTTTCCACATTGATTGAGGTACATTATGTCCATCTATCATGTTATGGGAGTCAATTACAAATGACAATTTTGCACAAATCATGTCATCAACTTTAAGGACTGAAATCAAACATGAGGATAAGGCTTTATATTTAGGAGACCAAGAATAAATTTAGATTTTTTACCATTTAAAAAAAAATTAATAAAGTTGTGGCCCCTGTTTTACTTAGAATTTTCTCATGAATTACTTC
This sequence comes from Potamilus streckersoni, assembly GCA_016746295.1. NCBI lineage: Eukaryota > Metazoa > Mollusca > Bivalvia > Unionida > Unionidae > Potamilus > Potamilus streckersoni. Next base: position 70,512 of record JAEAOA010002065.1, read on the forward strand.
TTATTGATAGCTGTATCTGTGAAGTCAATAGTTTTAATGAATATATCAATATTTTAAACATAATATTCTAATTCCTTAGATCACATATCACTTTGTAGACATTACTTTTTTTTTCTTCAGATAAGCAAAAGAAATGTAACCAGTGTTAATGATGAAAGTTACACATACAGTACAGATTTCCAAGTTCAACGTGAACAGTTGTATAGATTTAATGTAAGTATATCATAATGAATGGTCTATGTAGTCTTGCTATTATCTTGAGACTCAGTATCTTGTAATTAAGGTAAGAATTTTGTATTCAACCACTGATATCAGCAATTGCACATTCCTCATAAGACAGATAAGATAGAGTTGAATATGATCATTCTTTAATTATAAAGTTGTACATTCTCTATACTTAATTATGTGTTTAATTTATTCATTCATTCTCTTGACTGCCATCTCATTTGGAACTATAAGCACCACCATACTGGCTTACATTGCTGTAACATGTCAAGTGAGTTTATGGTATGACCTGAATCCCTTATCTTTCACATGCCATAATCTATTAAATATATACTATTCACATGCCATAATCTATTAAATATATACTATTCACATGCCATAATCTATTAAATATATACTATTCACATGCCATAATCTATTAAATATATACTATTCACATGCCATAATATATTAAATATATACTATTCACATGCCATAATATATTAAATATATACTATTCACATGCCATAATCTATTAAATATATACTATTCACATGCCATAATCTATTAAATATATACTATTCACATGCCATAATCTATTAAATATATACTATTCACATGCCATAATATATTAAATATATACTATTCACATGCCATAATATATTACATATATACTATTCACATGCCATAATATATTAAATATATACTATTCACATGCCATAATCTATTAAATATATACCATTCAAATGCCATAATCTATTAAATATATACCATTTTAACATTTTCACCACAACAACCAATTCCTTTCAATTTGTATAAATGATGAGTCAGCCATCTAGTATGGATATCAACATTAAAAATGGTAAAATATAAATGACAGCTGTAGCTGATGTAACTCATTATCAAATTCTGGAACTAAAGATGAGAACAAAAAACATAGGAGCAAATTTTTATTCCAAAGAGAGTTACAGTAATTGCACATTTACCTAAACAATGCAGTTTTCTTATGCTGAGTGCATCAAAGCTTTAATTTGCCTGCACTGGTTACATTGACACACAATCTTGACTCAGTGGAACATTGATTAAGGTTAATTTCCAAGACAAAGTCAATAAATTGCAAATGTCCCTCGACAGGACATAACTTTTTCACTGAATATCAGACCTCAAACAAAGTACTTGTTATTTGAAACCATCACCAAAAACTATCAAGTCAATGATGTAATGATATAGCAACAAAGAAATATCAATACAGCACCTTAAAATGATGAATCAGAGTACCAAGTTTGTTGTCCAAATAAAGGTTAAAAAAGCAATTATTGATACAATAACATATTGTTATTTGTCATGATCCATATTCAGGTTATCATTATTTATATTTTGAATTACTTGCAAGCATTATGAGAGAGTAGAAAAACAAATTAATAGTCTCTTTCATTTATTTGTAATTGAAGTACAGAACAAAATTTAAAAAAAACATGAAATAAAATTAGTTTTTGAACATAAGTAGTAAAAGAACAGTATTTACAAGCATTAGTTAAAAAGTCCTACAACAATGAATTCAATATTTCATAAAAGACATGATATGTGTATAGGTAGTTTTGTGTCATGATCATCTCCACAGAGCATCCTAGATAAATAATGTTTTGGGGGTTGTTGTTTATTTTGGTCTGACCATTAAATGTGCACACCAAACTAATAATAGTAAACATACGTATAAATGACACGTTTCAGATTCCAAAATATATTCCTGTACTGTGTTTGTTCACAGATTATTACATGGTTAAAATTAATGATTAGAGCTCAGTGTAGTAAAGGCATACTATTGATGTCAAAAAGTATGTTTATTTACACAGAGAAAGATTAACCTTGCTCTTCAGTTTAAAGTTACATTCCCTCTCCCTTCCTCCCTAGATGGTTGCACTGAAAAAATTACATGTAATATCGTACTGTAAGATTTATTTAACTGACAAAGTTAAAGCACAAGCAGCCAGTAGGCATATATGTACATTAAAATTTCAAGACAATGTAGGTATATATGTACATTAAAATTTCAAGACAATGTAGGCATATATGTACATTAAAATTTCAAGACAATGTAGGTATATATGTACATTAAATATTTCAAGACAATGTAGGCATATATGTACATTAAAATTTCAAGACAATGTAGGTATATATGTACATTAAAAATTTCAAGACAATGTAGGTATATATGTACATTAAAATTTTAAGACAATGTAGGTATATATGTACATTAAAAATTTCAAAACAATGTAGGCATATATGTACATTAAAAATTTCAAAACAATTATGAGGCTTTGGGTGAGATTCAGTAGTTGATTCCTTCCCATGTGACATGCTAGAATCAAGATGCTTGCTAATAATGAATAATTTTATGAGAGTTTTTACCAAAAAATGAGAGCATGTAATTACTACATTATGTGCAGGCACAATGAACAATATTCTACTCTCAAAAAACTCTTCACTGAATTAAACTTAATTTGACAGAGAACATCCAAGCATAAAGGTCTCAATAATTTTAACAAATTATTCCAATCTGATATCCCATATGGCAGTCATAACTAAAAATAGAATATCTTGAAACATCTCCTCAAACCTCCCTCAAAAGAATTTGACAAAGTTTGACAAAATTTACATTTGTATAAAATGCTTTTAAAGATGAATGCAAATGAACCCAATCTGTCTTTCACTAAAACTTGCAAGCAATTAAATAAAATGACTTGTCAAAATTGTTCAGAAAATTTTTACCAAGTTTGAGGAAAAAATCCTAACTTAAAGTTATTTAGTTTCTTTTCAAATTATACTGTTCTACCCTCCAATATGGTTGCCTCTACTTAAATTCAAATATATCAATCTTTAAGTAATTATTTTAAAAGTGACTCAACAGAATTTAAATACATTGAATAGAAAACATCCTAACATTGACGTCTTTAAGATCTGCATGGATGATGTCAGACATCATGACCATTGCTAAAAACAACAATCAATATCAACAATCTTCATATGTCTTCATAATCAAAAACCATTCTTGCACAAAATCATCTTAATTTATTTAAAATGTTGCAGATCTACCATTGTATGTAGCCAATATTATTAAAAATAGATAAACCATCAGACAAATTCCTGACTATAAACACTCAGACAAACTGGTATCAATTTTGATCAAATCCATTCTGGTATGAGGGCTATTCAAATGCTAATAATGGTAATATATGATCCAATACCGTTACAAACAACAGAAAATCATTCAGATGACGTCTGTTCAAAACATTCTTGGCATAATTTGACAGATTTGACAGATATATAGGCATGAAGGACTGTTATCAACCATCAAAAATAGCCACTTCTATTTCAGAATTGTTTTTAAAAACACTTTTTTTTTCCCTAAATTCTATTTAAAGAATAAGACATAATTTGATAGAAAGTATTTATATGTGAGGGCTATTCAGATTTGTCAATAGAATTTAGCTGAGATACCATCTAACATGGCTGCTGATACATAAAAATAGAAAACCCCTCAAAGTACATATTACTGTAAGCAATCATTAAAATTCAAAGAAATATGTAATGCCTCCTGCTTATCCTGGTTACACTTAAATGTCACTGTTAAGCAGATGTTAGTTGATCAATCTCAGGCCCACTTCAGCCTCTTGTTTTTATCTTAAAACTTAAATTTGTTGCTGATCCACCATCAAATATGGCCACCATTATTAAAACTAGAACAAATTTAATATTAAGTCTTATTCTAACCTTTTGAACAGAACTTGACCAAACTTGATAGAAACCATCCTGTCATGAAGAATTATCAGATTTTGTATAATAATGCTGATCCACCATTAAAAATATGGCAAATTTAACCATTAAATGGCTTCTTCTTTAATATTACAGAAGACACTGATGAAACTTGACACAAAGTATCATGGCATGAAGACCTCTCAGTTTGATACAAATGATGCAGATTATTATTAAATATGGACAAAGTTACTGACAATAGAAAAACCCTCAAAATGCTTCTTTTCAAAGACTACTGAATATAATGTGACCAGACTTCAAAGAAAGCATACTGGCTCAAATTTAAGCAAATAGAATATAATGTGACCAGACTTCAAAGAAAGCATACTGGCTCAAATTTAAGCAAATAGAATATAATGTGACCAGACTTCAAAGAAAGCATACTGGCTCAAATTTAAACAAATAGAATATAATGTGACCAGACTTCAAAGAAAGCATACTGGCTCAAATTTAAGCAAATAGAATATAATGTGACCAGACTTCAAAGAAAGCATACTGGCTCAAATTTAAACAAATAGAATATAATGTGACCAGACTTCAAAGAAAGCATACTGGCTCAAATTTAAGCAAATAGAATATAATGTGACCAGACTTCAAAGAAAGCATACTGGCTCAAATTTAAACAAATAGAATATAATGTGACCAGACTTCAAAGAAAGCATACTGGCTCAAATTTAAACAAATAGAATATAATGTGACCAGACTTCAAAGAAAGCATACTGGCTCAAATTTAAGCAAATAGAATATAATGTGACCAGACTTCAAAGAAAGCATACTGGCTCAAATTTAAGCAAATTAAGCTGATCATGGACTTGATCAAATTTGACTGAAATATGAAACTGAATAATATTGGCTTCAACCAGAGAGATGCTTAATTAAGTTAGAGAGTAATCAAAATTATATGCATATTTTATATGGATTGGTTTGCTGTATCAAGTGGTTTCAGCATATTGCCTTCTTTATAGTAAAATCATAATCAATAGTTAACTGATAATAGGTTTGAAACAGGTGGATTGTAGACTTAATGCTATATGCCTTGTCTGATCTGTCTCACTTAAGCACCAGCTTGAGGTCATTCCATTCCTAATAAATTTATTATATGTGTCTTTATGGTCATAAACTAAGTAACAAAAAAGCAAAATCAACATGTTTTGTAAAACTTAACAAACCGTTTCATTATCAAAGGTATAAATGAAAACTCTGAGATGTATTAGGAAGTGAAAAAGTTGATCATTATAAAGGTCTATGAAAGTCCTACTTTAATGAAATGATAAAAACTGGAAATGTACTGGTCCTACAAGAACCATGATGTTGTCAAGATGGCATTGTCCAGAATTTCTTTGAATAGTTTGTAAGAGTTCCAGAATAATATCATAGTCCAAATAATGGTCACTTTCTATTTTGACTGGAAAATTCAAATGAATATTTTTCCTATTGAAAACACAAAACATGTCTGCAGAATTACAATAAGTGTGAATGACTCCAAAATCATAATGAAACTGATTGCTCCATCCCTTCTTACATACACTGTATATTGCAACTGCATTTTGCAATAGAACCCACATGACAGAATAGGAAATTCATATGACTTTAGAAATGGAAAGTTACAGAATTATCATAGAAATTTCTTAATCTTAACAGCAGCTGAGAAATTAAATTATAGGTGCCATTTAAGTCTTATTATTAAGATTATTATTAATAATTGTCAGCATATAAATAAGCATCTGTTTATAGATCTTACTACTACCAAACTCTTAAGACACTCAGATCACTTGATTAAAATTGAACTAACGATAGTCTATACAATTTACAGCCATGAATAAATATTATAAAAAGTAGATAAAATCATATACCAGAACTTAAAACCATTTGATATACATAATATTTTAATAATGAATTTATATTAGCTGGAAAAAATCATAATCTTTTTCGGACTCATTTTTTCCAGGTTTCTGCCTATAATGGTTTTGATGGGAAAGTGAGCAGCATGAATTTCTCAGCATCCCCTGGTACAGTATTACTGTCTTGAAGCACTCGTCTTGCTCTTAATGAATATGACAAAGTATTATAAAATACAAGTTCTGTAGGTTAACATAACATAGAAGTTCTTGTATCATAACTCTTCTATTGACAGCTAATGATCAAAGTATAGTAATTTGACTAAGAACTTGCATCACAATTCAGTTACATAAATTATGCTTTACTTCAACTGTTTCATGAACTACACAATGGAGCTGTTATTTTTTTTAATTGAGAGTTAGCATTAACATTACAAGCTCTGATCTGTATAATAACCTCAAACTAACCTTTAATTAAATTTGCCAGTGCTTGTAATAGGTACTCAGGGTTTATCTATCCATGAAATTTCAATCCAGACAAATGTAAAACTTCTTTTATTTCAATAGTCAACATAAATAATATCATCATTAACAGTGCAAATAAAATTTTTAGTTTTTATAATGATGTTCTAACATATATTTATGAATAATTGTTTGTAAATTGTGACAAAAATTTAAATTTGAAACTAAGTGAGGACATGATTCATATTTTACATGGCACTGAACATAAACCTAAGGCATTGTATGTGTGTTTACATGGCACTGAACATAAACCTAAGGCATTGTATGTGTGTTTATACATGGCCTGAAAAAATTGAAACCTAAGCTGTATTGTGTTTAATGCACTGAAATAATGAAACATAGGCATTGTCATTGTATGTGTGTTACTGGCCTTAAAATAGGAAACCTAAGGCATGCATTGATGTGTGTTTAAAGGCACTGAAAAAGTGAACCTAAGCATGTCATGATGGTGTTTATAGGCGAAAATAAGTTAAAATAGGCATTGTCATTGAATGTAATGGCCTTAAATAAGTTGAAACCAAGCATGTATGTGTTTTACATGGCACTGAAAAAGTTGAACTAAGGCATGTCATTGTATGGTGTTACATGACTTAAATAGTTGAACCTAAGGCATGTGTGTTTTACATGGCCTGAAATAAGTGAAACTAAGGCATTCATTGTAGAGTGATTCATGGCACTTAAAAAGTGAAACTAAGCATGTATGTGTGTTTACATTTCATAAAATAAGTGAAACTAACATTGTCATTGAATAGTGATTAATGGCATAATTAAGTTGAAACTAAGGCATTGTCATTGTATGAGTGATTACATGGCAAAAATAAGTGAACCTAAGGCATTTATGTTGTTACATTTCACTTAATAAGTTGAAACCTAGGCATTGTATGAGTGATACATGGCCTGAAATAAGTTGAACTAGCATTGTCATTGTAAGGTTACAGCACTGAAATAAGTGAACTAGGCATGATTGTGTTTACAGGCACTGAAATAAGTTGAAACCTAAGCATCATCATTGTATTTGTTTACATGGCACTGAAAAAAGCAATCTAAGGCATCAGCATGAATGTGTGTTATGGCATGAAAATAAGTGAACCTAAGGCATTGTCATGAATGTGTGTTTACATGGCATGAAAATAAGTTGAAATCTAAGCTGCATTGAATGTGGTTACATGCACTGAAAATAAGTTAAACCTAGGCATTGTCATGATGTGTGTTATATGGCACTGAAAATATGAAACCTAAGGCATTGTCATTGATGTGTTTATTGGCACTGAATAAGTTGAAACAAGGCTTTATTGTATGTGTTTTACATGGCCTGAAAATAGTTGAAACCTAAGCTTGTCATAAATGTGGTTTATAGGCACTGAAATAAGTTGAAACCTAGGATTGTTTGTATAGTATTACTGGCACTTAAAATAAGTTAACTAGGCATTGTCATTGAATGTGTGTTTATATGGCACTGAAAATAATGAAACCTAGATTGTCTTGTATGTGTGTTTACATGGCACTTAAAATAAGTTGAAACTAGGCATGTCATGATGTTTACATGCATAAAATAAGTTAAACTAAGCTTGATTGTGTTTACATTTACTAAATAATTGAAACTAAGCATTGCATTGTAGTCGTTTACATGGCACTGAAATAAGTTGAGACTAGCATTTCATTGTATTGTGTTTACATGCATAAAATAAGTTGAAACCAAGGCATGTTTGTAGTGTGTTTAATGCACTAAAATAAGTTGAACCAAGGATTGTATGTTGTTTACATGCACAAAATAAGGAAACCTAGGCTATCTTGATGTGTTTACATGGCACGAAAAGTGAACCAAGGCATGTCATTTTAGTGATTCGCATGAAATAGTTGAAACCTAAGGCATTATGTGTTACATGCACTGAAAAAGTTGAAACCAAGGCATCATCATTGTATTCGTTCATGGCACTGAAAAGCAAAATAAGGCTCAGCATTGAGTGGTTTTAATGGCACTGAAATAGTAAACCCAAGGCTTGTCATTGATGTGTGTTTAATGGCACTGAAAATAAGTTAAATCTAAGGCATTGTCATTGAGTTGTGTTACATGGCACTGAAAAAAGGTTAAACCTAGCATGTCTTGAAGTGTGTTATAGCACTGAAATAATTGAAACCAAGGCATTGTCATTGAATGTGTATTTATAGCACGAGATAAGTTAAACCTAAGGCTTGTCATTGTAGTGTTTTACTGGCACTGAAAATAGTGAACCTAAGGCATTGTCATTGATGTGTGTTTTATGGCACTGAAATAAGATGAAACCTAGGATTGTCATTGTATGATGATTACATGGCACTTAAATAAGTTGAAACCAAGCTTGTATTGAATGTGTTTTATATGCCTGAAATAAGTTGAAACATAAGGCATTGTCTTGAGTTTACATGACTGAAAATAAGTTGAACCTAAGGCATGTATGTGTGTTTCATGGCACTGAAAATAAGTGAAACCTAAGCATTGTCTTGTAGTTTACATGCACTTAAAATAATTGAACTTAAGGCTTGTATGTGTTTAATGGCACTGAAAATAAGTGAAACCAAGGCATGTATTGTATGTTACATGGCACTTAAAGTGAATAAGCATGTATGTTGTTTATGGCTGAAAATATTGAAACCAAGCATGTATGTATGTTTACAGGCATTAAATAGTTGAAACTTAAGCTTGTATGTTGTTTAATCACTAAAACTAACCTTAATTAAATTTCAGTTGTTTATGGACATAAAATCAGGTTTATCTACCATGATATTTTACATCGCTTACACTGAACATAAACCTAAGGCATTGTATGTGTGTTTACATGGCACTGAACATAAACCTAAGGCATTGTATGTGTGTTTACATGGCACTGAACATAAACCTAAGGCATTGTATGTGTGTTTACATGGCACTGAACATAAAACTAAGGCATTGTATGTGTGTTTACATGGCACTGAACATAAACCTAAGGCATTGTATGTGTGTTTACATGGCACTGACCATAAACCTAAGGCATTGTATGTGTGTCTACATGGCACTGAACATAAACCTAAGGCATTGTACGTGTGTTTACATGGCACTGAAAATAAGTTGAAACCTAAGGCATTGTCATTGTATGTGTGTTTACATGGCACTGAAAATAAGTTGAAACCTAAGGCATCATCATTGTATGTCTGTTTACATGGCACTGAAAATAAGTTGAAACCTAAGGCATTGTATGTGTGTTTACATGGCACTGAAAATAAGTTGAAACATAAGGCATTGTCATTGTATGTGTGTTTACATGGCACTTAAAATAAGTTGAAACCTAAGGCATTGTCATTGAATGTGTGTTTATAAGGCACTGAAAATAAGTTGAAACCTAAGGCATTGTCATTGAATGTGTGTTTATATGGCACTGAAAATAAGTTGAAACATAAGGCATTGTCATTGAATGTTTACATGGCACTTAAAATAAGTTGAAACCTAAGGCATTGTATGTGTGTTTACATGGCACTGAAAATAAGTTGAAACCTAAGGCATTGTCATTGTATGTGTGTTTACATGGCACTTAAAATAAGTTGAAACCTAAGGCATTGTATGTGTGTTTACATGGCACTGAAAATAAGTTGAAACCTAAGGCATTGTCATTGTATGAGTGATTACATGGCACTTAAAATAAGTTGAAACCTAAAGCATTGTATGTGTGTTTACATTTCACTTAAAATAAGTTGAAACCTAAGGCATTGTCATTGAATGAGTGATTACATGGCACTAAAATTAAGTTGAAACCTAAGGCATTGTCATTGTATGAGTGATTACATGGCACTTAAAATAAGTTGAAACCTAAGGCATTGTATGTGTGTTTACATTTCACTTAAAATAAGTTGAAACCTAAGGCATTGTATGAGTGATTACATGGCACTGAAAATAAGTTGAAACCTAAGGCATTGTCATTGTATGAGTGATTACATGGCACTGAAAATAAGTTGAAACCTAAGGCATTGTATGTGTGTTTACATGGCACTGAAAATAAGTTGAAACCTAAGGCATCATCATTGTATTTCTGTTTACATGGCACTGAAAATAAGTCAAAATCTAAGGCATCAGCATTGAATGTGTGTTTACATGGCACTGAAAATAAGTTGAAACCTAAGGCATTGTCATTGAATGTGTGTTTACATGGCACTGAAAATAAGTTGAAATCTAAGGCATTGTCATTGAATGTGGGTTTACATGGCACTGAAAATAAGTTGAAACCTAAGGCATTGTCATTGAATGTGTGTTTATATGGCACTGAAAATAAGTTGAAACCTAAGGCATTGTCATTGAATGTGTGTTTATATGGCACTGAAAATAAGTTGAAACCTAAGGCATTGTCATTGTATGTGTTTTTACATGGCCCTGAAAATAAGTTGAAACCTAAGGCATTGTCATTAAATGTGTGTTTATATGGCACTGAAAATAAGTTGAAACCTAAGGCATTGTCATTGTATGAGTGATTACATGGCACTTAAAATAAGTTGAAACCTAAGGCATTGTCATTGAATGTGTGTTTATATGGCACTGAAAATAAGTTGAAACCTAAGGCATTGTCATTGTATGTGTGTTTACATGGCACTTAAAATAAGTTGAAACCTAAGGCATTGTCATTGAATGTTTACATGGCACTTAAAATAAGTTGAAACCTAAGGCATTGTATGTGTGTTTACATTTCACTTAAAATAAGTTGAAACCTAAGGCATTGTCATTGTATGTCTGTTTACATGGCACTGAAAATAAGTTGAGACCTAAGGCATTGTCATTGTATGTGTGTTTACATGGCACTGAAAATAAGTTGAAACCTAAGGCATTGTTATTGTATGTGTGTTTACATGGCACTTAAAATAAGTTGAAACCTAAGGCATTGTATGTGTGTTTACATGGCACTGAAAATAAGTTGAAACCTAAGGCATCATCATTGTATGTGTGTTTACATGGCACTGAAAATAAGTTGAAACCTAAGGCATTGTCATTGTATGAGTGATTACATGGCACTGAAAATAAGTTGAAACCTAAGGCATTGTATGTGTGTTTACATGGCACTGAAAATAAGTTGAAACCAAAGGCATCATCATTGTATTTCTGTTTACATGGCACTGAAAATAAGTCAAAATCTAAGGCATCAGCATTGAGTGTGTGTTTACATGGCACTGAAAATAAGTTGAAACCCAAGGCATTGTCATTGAATGTGTGTTTACATGGCACTGAAAATAAGTTGAAATCTAAGGCATTGTCATTGAGTGTGTGTTTACATGGCACTGAAAATAGGTTTAAACCTAAGGCATTGTCATTGAATGTGTGTTTATATGGCACTGAAAATAAGTTGAAACCTAAGGCATTGTCATTGAATGTGTATTTATATGGCACTGAAGATAAGTTGAAACCTAAGGCATTGTCATTGTATGTGTTTTTACATGGCACTGAAAATAAGTTGAAACCTAAGGCATTGTCATTGAATGTGTGTTTATATGGCACTGAAAATAAGATGAAACCTAAGGCATTGTCATTGTATGAGTGATTACATGGCACTTAAAATAAGTTGAAACCTAAGGCATTGTCATTGAATGTGTGTTTATATGGCACTGAAAATAAGTTGAAACATAAGGCATTGTCATTGTATGTTTACATGGCACTGAAAATAAGTTGAAACCTAAGGCATTGTATGTGTGTTTACATGGCACTGAAAATAAGTTGAAACCTAAGGCATTGTCATTGTATGTTTACATGGCACTTAAAATAAGTTGAAACTTAAGGCATTGTATGTGTGTTTACATGGCACTGAAAATAAGTTGAAACCTAAGGCATTGTCATTGTATGTTTACATGGCACTTAAAATAAGTTGAAACCTAAGGCATTGTATGTGTGTTTACATGGCACTGAAAATATTATTGAAACCTAAGGCATTGTCATTGTATGTTTACATGGCAATTAAAATAAGTTGAAACTTAAGGCATTGTATGTGTGTTTACATGGCACTGAAAATAAGTTGAAACCTAAGGCATTGTCATTGTATGTTTACATGGCACTTAAAATAAGTTGAAACCTAAGGCATTGTATGTGTGTTTACATGGCACTGAAAATAAGTTGAAACCTAAGGCATTGTCATTGTATGTTTACATGGCACTTAACATAAGTTGAAACCTAAGGCATTGGCATTGTATGAGTGATTACATGGCACTAAAAATAAGTTGAAACCTAAGGCATTGTCATTGTATGAGTGATTACATGGCACTTAAAATAAGTTGAAACCTAAGGCATTGTATGTGTGTTTACATTTCACTTAAAATAAGTTGAAACCTAAGGCATTGTCATTGTATGTCTGTTTACATGGCACTGAAAATAAGTTGAAACCTAAGGCATTGTCATTGTATGTGTGTTTACATGGCACTGAAAATAAGTTGAAACCTAAGGCATTGTTATTGTACGTGTTTTTACATGGCACTGAAAATAAGTTGAAACCTAAGGCATTGTATGTGTGTTTACATGGCACTGAAAATAAGTTGAAACCTAAGGCATTGTCATTGTATGTCTGTTTACATGGCACTGAAAATAAGTTGAAACCTAAGGCATTGTCATTGTATGTCTGTTTACATGGCACTGAAAATAAGTTGAAACCTAAGGCATTGTCATTGTATGAGTGATTACATGGCACTGAAAATAAGTTGAAACCTAAGGCATTGTATGTGTGTTTACATGGCACTGAAAATAAGTTGAAACCTAAGGCATCATCATTGTATTTCTGTTTACATGGCACTGAAAATAAGTCAAAATCTAAGGCATCAGCATTGAATGTGTGTTTACATGGCACTGAAAATAAGTTGAAACCTAAGGCATTGTCATTGAATATGTGTTTACATGGCACTGAAAATAAGTGGAAATCTAAGGCATTGTCATTGAATGTGTGTTTACATGGCACTGAAAATAAGTTTAAACCTAAGGCATTGTCATTGAATGTGTGTTTATATGGCACTGAAAATAAGTTGAAACCTAAGGCATTGTCATTGTATGTGTTTTTACATGGCACTGAAAATAAGTTGAAACCTAAGGCATTGTCATTGAATGTGTGTTTATATGGCACTGAAAATAAGTTGAAACCTAAGGCATTGTCATTGTTTGAGTGATTACATGGCACTTAAAATAAGTTGAAACCTAAGGCATTGTCATTGAATGTGTGTTTATATGGCACTGAAAATAAGTTGAAACATAAGGCATTGTCATTGTATGTTTACATGGCACTGAAAATAAGTTGAAACCTAAGGCATTGTATGTGTGTTTACATGGCACTGAAAATAAGTTGAAACCTAAGGCATTGTCATTGTATGTTTACATGGCACTTAAAATAAGTTGAAACCTAAGACATTGTATGTGTGTTTACATGGCACTGAAAATAAGTTGAAACCTAAGGCATTGTCATTGTATGTTTACATGGCACTTAAAATAAATTGAAACCTAAGGTATTTTATGTGTGTTTACATGGCACTGAAAATAAGTTGAAACCTAAGGCATTGTCATTGTTTGTTTACATGGCACTTAAAATAAGTTGAAACCTAAGGCATTGAATGTGTGTTTACATGGCACTGAAAATAAGTTGAAACCTAAGGCATTGTCATTGTATGTTTACATGGCACTTAAAATAAGTTGAAACTTAAGGCATTGTATGTGTGTTTACATGGCACTGAAAATAAGTTGAAACCTAAGGCATTGTCATTGTATGTTTACATGGCACTTAAAATAAGTTGAAACCTAAGGCATTGTATGTCTGTTTACATGGCACTGAAAATAAGTCAAAATCTAAGGCATCATCATTGAATGTGTATTTACATGGCACTGACAAAAAGTCAAAATCTAAGGCATTGTCATTGTATGTGTGTTTACATGGCACTGAAAATAAGTTGAAACCTAAGGCATCATCATTGTATGTGTGTTTACATGGCACTTAAAATAAGTTTAAACCTAAGGCATTGTCATTGTATGTGTGTTTACATGGCACTGAAAATAAGTTGAAACCTAAGGTATTGTCATTGAATGTGTGTTTACATGGCACTGAAAATAAGTTGAAACTTAAGGCATTGTCATTGTATGTTTACATGGCACTTAAAATAAGTTGAAACCTAAGGCATGGTATGTCTGTTTACATGGCACTGAAAATAAGTCAAAATCTAAGGCATCATCATTGAATGTGTATTTACATGGCACTCACAAAAAGTCAAAATCTAAGGCATTGTCATTGTATGTGTGTTTACATGGCACTGAAAATAAGTTGAAACCTAAGGCATCATCATTGTATGTGTGTTTACATGGCACTTAAAATAAGTTGAAACCTAAGGCATTGTCATTGTATGTGTGTTTACATGGCACTGAAAATAAGTTGAAACCTAAGGCATTGTCATTGAATGTGTGTTTACATGGCACTGAAAATAAGTTGAAACCAAAGGCATTGTCATTGTATGTGTGTTTCTAACTTTGATGGTTATAAGCTAGAACTGCTTATGGGATGTGTTATCAATTGATCAGTTAGCAGAAGTTATTGCACCTAACCTACTTGGATGATTGCATAAAACTTTCTCCACACATACATGCATTCATTCTTAGGAATAGTTGGTCTTCAGTGAAATTGGTGATATTCAGACATCAATAGGCCATCAAAGCTGCTTCTATTTGGGAAAGTTATATTGACATTTATTTTTCATAAGAAGACTTTTTAGGTTGTTCTAAATGAAAATATTTTCAAGATAGCAGCTGTAGCAGCCATATTTGAAAGCCAAGCATCCATATGGCTATCTTGAATATCTAAGTGCCAAGTTCGACCTAAATGAAAATGGTGCTAATCTGATGTCAAGCATGGTTGCTGCAATGTCTAATTCAAAAACCTTATATTGGAGCTCAGGTTTCAACATGCGGAGTTAAAAACAAGAAATGGTCTTATATTGAATTAATGGAGTTACCTTTTGGACTGTAGCGAATCATTCCTTTCAATTTTACATGTAATTTATATAGCTTAGGCATTCTGGTGGAATTAAATGAGTTGTAAGCTTTGCATCTTGAAAGTGTCTGTTTATTGTGTCTTGTAATTGGCATAATAGTTTTGCATCTTTATGTGACTATACTATGCAATAACTCTTATCCATCCATTTATCCATCACACAGTCCCATAGATTTTGGATGGCTACCATGCCACTTGTTATTATTATCCATCCATCACACAGTCCCATAGATTTTGGATGGCTACCATGCCACTTGATATTATTATCCATCCATCACACAGTCCCATAGATTTTGGATGGCTACCATGCCACTTGTTATTATTATCCATCCATCACACAGTCCCATAGATTTTGGATGGCTACCATGCCACTTGATATTATTATCCATCCATCACACAGTCCCATAGATTTTGGATGGCTACCATGCCACTTGATATTATTATCCATCCATCACACAGTCCCATAGATTTTGGATGGCTACCATGCCACTTGTTATTATTATCCATCCATCACACAGTCCCATAGATTTTGGATGGCTACCATGCCACTTGATATTATTATCCATCCATCACACAGTCCCATAGATTTTGGATGGCTACCATGCCACTTGTTATTATTATCCATCCATCACACAGTCCCATAGATTTTGGATGGCTACCATGCCACTTGTTATTATTATCCATCCATCACACAGTCCCATAGATTTTGGATGGCTTCCATGCCACTTGATATTATGATCCATCCATCACACAGTCCTATAGATTTTGGATGGCTACCATGCCACTTGTTATTATTATCCATCCATCACACAGTCCCATAGATTTTGGATGGCTACAATGCCACTTGATATTATTATCCATCCATCCATCCATCACACAGTCCCATAGATTTTGGATGGCTACCATGCCACTTGATATTATTATCCATCCATCACACAGTCCTATAGATTTTGGATGGCTACCATGCCACTTGTTATTATTATCCATCCATCACACAGTCCCATAGATTTTGGATGGCTACCATGCCACTTGATATTATTATCCATCCATCACACAGTCCCATAGATTTTGGATGGCTACCATGCCACTTGATATTATTATCCATCCATCACACAGTTCCATAAATTTTGGATGGCTACCATGCCACTTGATATTATTATATTCATCACCTGATGATGTGCATATAAGAAAATCACTTTGCACCTGCAATTTCTGGGGAGAGTTATGGTCTTTTTCCTTGTATGCATGTATATTAGCCAATCACATGAGTTTAATTAAGATCTGTTTTTAATTGATTATCATGATATTGGTCATCATGTAAAAATGCTTGTATCAACAAATCACCTTGCCAAAAACAAATCAATATAAAGCTCACCTGGCATAACACCAAGGGAGGAAATGGTAGGGTCATCAATCTGTTGTGTAAGGGTCATCAATCTGTTGTGTATCATACATATTCTTTAATCTTTCCAACATCTGGCAAATTTTTTTTTCTTCTATTCATTTCAAAAGCCATCTTTTAATTTTTTTTAAAAAAAGATGTTAAACTGCCATTAAATATGATCTCAATTACTCAAAATAAAATACTTTTTAAATAGCTTCATCAGAAATACTGAATAGAATTTTCAAAATTTGAAATTCTGTCATAAAAATCATTTAGATTTATTGACATGATTCTGATCCACCCATTAATCACTAAATATGCCACTGTTAACCAAAAATGAAAATCCTTCAAACTTATTTCTCCAAAACTGAATAAAATGTCACCAAACTTCATAGAAAACATTCTAGCAGGAATACCTTTAATGCATGTACAATTCTTCCAATCCACCTTCAGGTGCTAAAACTATTTATAAAAAATTAAAATTGACTACATAACAGAAACTGCTGTTTACATTTTGACCAAATCAGGCAGAAATCATTCCAGTGCAAAGAATGTATTGCAGCTATTACCAAAAATGGGAAAGGGTTTACATGACTTATTGAAATCCACAAAGTGTCCTAGCATAGGAACTATTTTTTCTGTTGGAGAAGTACTGCTGTTTTATCCAATTTGGAACTTCAGAAATCTTCAAATATTTGTTTTCATAATGCATATGGAGTTATTACTCTTTATGTTAGAACTTGATATATGTCATAATATTAGCTAGTTTAATGGCAGTAATATCTTACCTGTTGCTATTGCATAGCTTACTGTTTCTGGGATGGAAATTACCTTCATCTTTAAAATGAAAATTCATCTCCCTATTGGTGGATTTACACAATATTCTCAAAGTTGACCCACTGACCCAGAAAATGGCCATTAGTCCTCATCCTTTTTTATAGATGATGCCATGCATAATGGATATAAATCCTACATTATAGAAAAAATACTTTTTATGATTTACTGTTGATTACATCATAATTTTAGAATTTGAAATCCTTTGCAGATAAATGAAAACCAAACAAACATGAAATGGAATGATTTGATTGTGATCATCCTATAAACTTATTTCATTTCCAGATTATATGACCACAATTACTTAAAAACAGAAAACAAACTGTAAAACACTAACACTCAAAACCACTTTACTTTGACATATTTTGATTGATAAATCAACATTGCTGAACTGTTTTGGATCCAGTTATGCAACAGAAAACTTTTTAAGCAGTGTTTATCTAGCAATCAAAATATCTCAAAATTAAGTGTGGTTTTGAGTAAAAGCTTATATATATATATATATATATATATATATATATATATATATATATATATATATATATATATATACTAACCAATAAAGTCTCTGCTATATTTAGTTCAGCCACCTCCTTCTGTGGAAGCATTGGCTGGGGGCATTGCAGGTGGTGCGGCAGCATTAATCGTCATAGTTGTCATCATTGTTCTGTGGCAAAGGAAACGTAAGAATGTGTAAGTTGTATACCAATTTATTATATGATTTGATGTTCCAGATTTAGGCATTGGACACTTACATTAATGTATGCATGGAATTTTTTTTGCAAAGGACAATAAAGTTTGACTTGTTACTTTCCACAGGGTTGATTTGAAAGGTAATTGATGCATCTTACAATGGCAAACTTTTGTTTTTCAGTAAATGATTACTAAATGAAAAGGACATGATCTAAACCCTTCAAACCCTTTCTAAACTCTACCACCTTCATGGAAAATTTGCATACTTTCAAAAGGTTCTTAATCTCTGTAATGCTGATGTTTCATTCTAATCCTACTCCATTCCAATATTATAGCAACCATGCTTTCAACTTTTCTGAAAAAAATCAGTCTTATAACATTAATAATAATATTACAGTGTATGACAACTAGATACTCTGAGTCTTATAACATTAATATTAATATTACAGTGTATGACAACTAGATACTCTGAGTCTTATAACATTAATATTTATATTACAGTGTATGACAACTAGATACTCTGAGTCTTATAGCATTTATATTAATAGTACAGTGCATGACATCTAGATACTCTGAGTCTTATAACATTAATATTTATATTACAGTTCATGACAACTACATACTCCGAGTCTTATAACATTTATATTAATATTACAGTGCATGACAACTAGATACTCTGAGTCTTATAACATTTATATTTATATTACAGTTCATGACAACTAGATACTCTGAGTCTTATACCATTAATATTATAATGCATGACAACTGGTTACTCATTATAGGTTTTCTGTACTTGTTTCTAATAATCTTGCTTGGAAGACAGATATTTATTATATACATGTATTTTTAAAAATTTTCCCCAGTTTTATTTATTGGTCAAATGACCAATATCAGGCCCAGTTGTGTCTCTTATTTTATGGTGCAGCCTTTCTAATAAATTCTTAATTATGATAAATTACTGCAAAATATAGTCCATGTTTCTTCTATGATTGTACAGTAGGTATTCTGGGCATAGTCTGCAATCCTGAAAAATATAATCTTCTTTAATAAACCCATAGGCTGTGAATATGAATTAGTGGGTGGTAATATTAAGTGGGTTACAGGGTTGACACCTGCCCAGACCAGCCTAGATCAGCTTTTGTTTTGGGTCTTTACAGTCAAAGAGGTTGGTGAATTTAAACCTGTATTGCCCTGTACAATACTTTTAATACTGGAAATTGAAATAAGTTAAACAGCCCTAGCATTCTTTGAAATAAAACATGCAGTGGTATCAATTTTATTTTTAAGGAAAAAGGCCAGTTGGTTATTAGATGATGCCACTGAATCAAATATGGAAAATTTGATTAAAGTAAGAAAGGAGAGGTAAGTGATAATGTATTGTAAGTATCATACATCAAAACTTCCATCACTTCATATGGGCTTTTGCTTAAGGACTAGGCAACAAAATTACACAGTTTTGTCTCTTTTGTTCATGTAACCATTAAGTGAGATAGAACAGTAGGTTAGATAATGTGTATGCTCAATAGCTTAATTAAGGAATTGCTTAATTTTGTGGAAATAGATTAGAGTTGTTGATTAATCATTTCTATCATCAGTGCTCCCAGCTATAATTAAATGGTCTCATATATATATATATATATATATATATATATATATATATATATATATATATATATATATATATATATATATATATATCACTAATTGATTTTTATCTTTGTTTTATCAATGTTTTACTCTATATCAGTATTTTAATTTAGATGTATGGACTATGCAGTCTGAAATAAAGAATTCTTATCTTATCTTTGTAACTATTACCTACAGTTTAATTTGTTTGATTTTAGTTTCTTGTGATTTGGCACAGTACATAATATCTGCATGTAAGATTATGTACATTATTATTATGGTATATCTTGTAAGGAGGATCATATGATTCCCAAAAAGGAATTTCAATAAAACTTTTGCATAATTAGCCAATTAATGCAACTTACAGTATTTCAGCATGATTAAATTTTAGCAGTATCAAATTTTAGTGAATCAGTGATATACAACAATGGACATTTTTAGAGGTAACTGTTTTTGCTATTTCAACAAATTCAGTCTATATAAATAGAAAAGAAATATGGTTGGTTTATTCCAGCACTAGGGATTTATCAAAGGACATAATAATGTCTTCTTGTTTGACTGTGCAAGTGATTTTCATGTGTTACAGAAGAAAAGAAGAAAAAAATATGATTGATAATCATTTTTTGTGATTCAATCATTTGATCAAATTTTGCTGTTACATTTTTGTTTCTATTATTTTTTAATATGATTATCTTTATTATGATTTTAATTTGTACTTTGCTTTCCATAGAATAAATGAAGAAGTATATTGGGCTTGTCTGACTGACCTTCTGCATTCATCATTTGTTACTTCCATCCTTCCCTTCTTTATTTCTTTATACTCCTTTAATTAGATTCTAACTAAATTTGGATTGCAGCTAGATATTGATGTGTCCTGGCCTGAGTTTTGTTATAAGCATTCTATGTCATTGTTTTACACAGCTATAGCACCTAATTCTTAGACCTATCTGGTTTCATTTCCACACCTTAACTCCTTTATTTATTTTTAGATTTGAACCACATTTGGTATGCAGTTTGTGATTAATCAGTTCTAGTCCCTGATTATGAGACTCATCTACACTATAACTCCTTTGATTGTGATTGGATTTCAGCTATATTTATTAAGCATATTGATATTGGTGGGACTTTTACATTCAATTTGTCTCTAATCATTCAACTTCATTGTTCAGATAATCTTAAACATTAAATATGACCACCAATGCTAAAGATAGAAAACCTCTCAGAAGACTTTTTAAAACTGCATAACAGAATTTGATCAATTCAACAGAAAGCTTTTGCAATAAGTTTACCTTTGTTATGATGAGTTTATCTCAATTTCTTTGATACCATTAATTTCATACTTGTGTATCTTCTCATAAATATACAGCATGTACAGTATTTCATGTTTCTCTTAAAATTAGGTCTCCCATGTGCATTGCTGAATTTAGTTCTGTTTCTTGACATTGTTATTTGTGAAGTCATGTAACTTGGTAGCCTAGATGTATCATGAAGTACTACAACTTTAAATTAGACAAGGTTAATATGACACTCCAGTGGTCTGCATTAGCTTTATGTGTTTAATTCAGTTCCATAGACACTATTACCTAAAATTAAGTTACTGTAACCTATATTTCTCACTCTCATGATCTGTATTATTGTAAGTGTATCATTTGTTTGATACAGTTAAATGTAATACATAGAAGTATTGTAAGAAGTGACACATCTTTTGGACAAAGCAAAGCTTAGCAACCTGTTATAGACATTTACTTTTTATTCTATTGGGTCATAAAAACACCTATAGAATTGCCACCACTGTCATAACCACTACCACCATCAGCAACTGCTGCAAAAGAGATAACCTCTTTTGGAGCTGCAGTGGCTAGGTGGATATCATGCTAGACTCCTTACGAAAAGAGTTTGAATTCAGTACCATAAGACTGGGCCAGGATAAGCATGGTGTGATCATAGGCAAGGAAATTTACTCCAATTGCCTCCACACTAAAAACTATATTTGTCTGGCCATAAAGTACCAAAACCAAGCCATAAAGCAAGGTCTCTATAATTACAATAAAACAAGTCTATGATTGAGACTTCATATGAAATCAAAGTACTCATAGCAATGGTATTATATATATATATATATATATATATATATATATATATATATGGTGGGTGGGTGTATCAGCATGTGTAAGAGTCATGAACTTGGAGCCATTATTATGAAAGCAATTTGAGATATATCAATGTTAGACATAATAATATCTTTAATTGAGCTGCAATTTACATACTTGAAAAAGAATATAATGGCAAGTATGAAATGGTCTTACATGAAACTGAGCCTTTGATTGCCATGAGTAACGTGGAATTAGAAATAAAGTGCCATACATTTTATGCATCAATTGACCAATTTAGTTTAAAAAGTGTCATGTCAAGTAAAGTGGCTTAGGGGACTCATTGTAGATACGTTGTACCTGCGGCTGCTGGGTATTTTATTTTGAGATGAAACAATAAATGCATATTAAAAATCCTTGTAATAGTTCTGTTAATTGTAACAAATTTTTCTCTGCCCAGGCCCATCAACCTAGCTAACTTTGCAGAGTATGTCACAGATTACCACAAAGACAGCAATCTGAAGTTTTCTCAAGAGTATGAAGTAAGTTATGAAAACGTGATGTTACTGTATTGTCTAATTTTCACAGTGGTTTTTTTTATAAATAATCTAATAAAAAATGCCATTTGTTATTATTTTTGATGGCCATTCTGACCTATTTTAAAGTTAAGAGTACATATCTTTATTCTGTAATAAATGAGCCAATCATTAATTATTTGAAATAATGATGCTGATTATTCCGATGACTGACTCATATGGATTATGTGATGCTATTTATTCCGATGAATGACTCATATGGATTATGTTGTGTCCTCAGAATTGTTGCTTCTTACATTGTATCTGATTTTTGCTAAGTGAATATCACTTTGATAAAATTTTCTTTGTCATACTCAAGCATGACTAAAGATTTATTAGTCTATTTAAAGTACTCCATAGTTGAAACCTATCCAATTAATTGCCACTAAAAATCAATGGTGAAAAAAGTTAATAAACCAGCATGACCAGCACATGTGTGAATAAAATCTATGTCAGTTGAGTTGATTAAAGATCCTTAACACTGCATTTACAAGATTATACATATATGTACATCCATTAATCATCCGGATGACTGGTATTTCTGAGAAAGAAAAAAAGACAACTGTCCCATGCATAGTAATGTCCATCCATCACACCTATTCCTAATGGATATTCTAAGTAGATCTCAGAATAGTCGGAAGTGCAAGCATATGATCTTAGTTATAATATTTTAGTGTGTCTGCATTTACTGCTCTTAAGCATGTCAGACATATATAAAATTTTAATATTTTCTTATTTACTAATATATATATATATATATATATATATATATATATATATATATATATATATATATATATATATATATATATATATATATATATATATAAAACAAGAAAATGATCCATAATTCTATTCAGTTCTAAATTTTGAAGCATGCCCCTGTTCCTGAGCATACAGAAAAAATATATGCTACTGATAATGAGTATATAGACGAAATGTTTGTCCCTTATCCTATGTATATATACACAAAATGTATTTTCCTGATCCTGAGTAATATAGATAGAACATATGTCACTGATCCTGAATATATAGACCAAATATATGTTCCTTATCTTGTTTATATTGACAAAATAATTGTTCTTGATTAGTCCAGATAATCATTATTTTACAATATATAAAATGTAATCAGATATTAAGTATATATTAAATTAACTTAAATTTTAAATAATGCAAGGTCTGTTTTATGTGTTAGTTGTCATGTATTATTCAGGACTAATTCTAAAATGTTTTATTAAGAGCACTCTTAACTAGTGTTAATAATATAAATCACTTTAATAGCCAGCCTAAATGGTCTGAACCTTTAAGACTTTAAGTACTAATGCATATCTTCATGTAAATACTTTTTCTTTAAGTGCTACAAGGAATAAAGACTTTTAGTACTGGTCAATATGTACTGAGTATCTTCCAACAATGCTGTGCCATAAATACGACAACTATAAATATGGTATTGAATGATCAAACACCATATTATCACTTTTTTTCAAAATGCCAATAATTAAAAGTGAATGAAATTAGTTATTCATGTAACTATTGACAGAAGAAAGCTGTAAACCTGTAATGGAATTCAAAATCATCTTCATTATTAAAGGAGCATCAGTATTCATTAGGTTACTTTATAACGAGGGATCACTGTACTGAGTGTTGTATGACATTTTTCTTCCATAAAGGACCTGAAGGCCATGAGTCAACAACATGCCCATGAAGCAGCTGACATGGAAGAAAACCGACTAAAGAACCGCTTTGTCAACATTTTACCTTGTAAGTTTAATTGGGTTTTTCTGTTATAGTCTGACCAGTTCCTCATTGTGTGGACATGTACTCACAAATGCTATATCTCAGATTGTCTCACTTCAATGTGGTTAATTCTGAAGTGTGCATGGACTTTTCTCACCCACAGTAATCTGTTATTCAAAGTAAGTGAGCAACAGATTCACAAGACATATATAAAATGTGCCTGTTGTGATGGGGTCATTGAATATTACAAACACCCAAACAACATAGCATGATTGTCAGGCTCTATAAAATTTATATAAAATATATACATAAACTGAAAACTAACATTACAGAACTAGTATTTTAATGAGTCTTTTTAAAAGGCAAATACAATACATAGACAAGAGAAACAAATGAAACAGAAAATCCATTGTGTTTGAAAAACTTTACATGGCTGTTTCTACAAGAATTAAACCTTTAGATTGATTATGTTTCGTCTAGTTTATTTGTTGCAGAAGCTGAAAAATATTTGTTATTGACCTAGAAATCGATGAGCCATAACAGGATCTGTTATTTTATGTAAATTTATGTAAGCAAAAATGATATCCTGGATATTTCATTGTTAAAGTAGTTTAACAGATTGTCACTGCTGTAAAAGTGTAGGGCGTACATTTGAAATTTTTGAGCTGTTAATACACATCACAGTCTGTATTGAATCACTACTCATCATGATTATGGTCACGGTTCAAATCCACATGAAATTATCAAGAAATCTGCACGATATCAACCAAAACTGAATCTCTTAAAATATTATGATGGAAGGTGAATCAGCTATATATGGATCCCTTGTATATTTTAGTATAAAAATATTGGTGACAGGGCATGTGTATGCAATGAACAGTACTATGGCTTTTTATTCCCCATTGTTGACATGTCAAGAATGTTAAGCAAATGTGAATAAAGTATTGATACACTGCACAGAGTTGTTAAAGTGACATTCTAGTAACACATAAACATACATATTGTAGACAACAAGTGCCAGTCAGAATTTTCTGATTATGTAATATTAGTAAATAAGTGCCAACCAGAATTTTCTTATTATGTAATTTTATTAACATGTGACAAAAATATTTACTATATTT
>JAEAOA010002066.1:0-207500 GCA_016746295.1 Potamilus streckersoni
AATCCTTTTTTGTTAATCATATCCGCTATTGGTGTTTCACTTACAGCGGCGTGTAAAAAAGTAGAACCAAGACTTTTGATAAAGAAGCACGGTTGTTTAACATTAATTAAAACTTACAAGAAACTACTTGATCAGATCCGGTCTTACCTACGAGGAGTTAAATATAATATGGATGATTTATTACGTGAATTTCGTATTATTGACAATATGTTAACAGATATTCTACCAATGAGGGTTAGCAAGTATGAAAAAATATCACAAAAATATGAGTAACATAAAATTTTATCTAAACTTAAGGTATAATATAACTAAAATAATATCATTTTCATTCTAATGCTAGTTTAATTTCCGCCTTGTTAACTGAAACGTTCTAATGCACAGTTTAATTTCATCCTGTTATCTGATAAAAAATTTGTGGTAAAACCTATTTGCCGTCTTTAGAATAATCATATTCCACACATACGCTGTTCTAACAAATGCGTCACTTCTGTTGACAGAGCTTATCGCATTCCAACACCTGTTGTTTTGTCTGGTTACAAAATATCTGTCTACATAGTAGTAGTATAGGGAAATGAGGGTTTGGCGGGGGTGGGGGAGGAGGTGTGGGAGTGGTGTGTGGGCCAAAATCCTCATTTCCCTATACTACTTATACCACCAATATTAACGTTATTATGAAGCATCTATACCACCAATATTAACGTTATTTTGAAGCATCTATACCTCTAATATTAACGTTATTTTGAAGCATCTATACCACCAATATTATCGTTATTTTGAAGCATCTATTATCGTTATTGTGAAGCATCTATACCACCAATATTAACGTTATTTGGAAGCATCTATACCACCAATATTAGCGTTAATTATGAAACATCTATACCACCGATATTGACGTTATTTTGAAGCATCTATACCTCTAATATTAACGTTAGTTTGAAGCATGTATACCACCAATATTAACGTTTTATCCATTAAACAGTTAAACATTTGGTGATCTACACGATAGTTACTTAAAAGAATCAAACACTGATTATATGTAACATTTTGGAGCAATGTAGAAAAGCCAGTTTGAAACATTACTAACTAGACTATATTTATTGGCACAATGGTCAAGAAATAGCACGTGATGGAAGTTCAAAGATATAAGTAGAACCTGAACTTTTAGACTGACTATGACATATCCCTGTTTTTATGGTGGTGATATATGATGTGAATTACCATAATACCATACATATATGACTAATCAACACAATACCTGCACAAAACGGTCCAAAACAACCTTTTCCTTCTATTATATGTGAAAAAGTTAACACAATTCGCAGTATCGTTTTAAGGCATAGACACGCGAGGCACATGGTTAACGTCATCATTTCCTAAATGTTGGAATAGTATGTTATGGTTTGTCTATTATCAGCAGCAACTTAACTGCATAGAAATCGATATTAAAACAAGTCTGAATAAAGACAAAATGAATCAACAACCTAGCAACCAGTACATATTTATGTAATAATCATATATTCCAGTTCTGTCAATTTCCTGGTTTTTCTGTTCGCATGTGGAAATTACTTTATTTGAAATATATTACAATTGCCATCTTTGAACACAGAGGTAGTACCAATCGGAATGGCAAACAATCAGTGAAGTAGTTGATTCCGTTTGATGACATGTAGTCATCTTTCAGTTCATTTAGTGTACTTGTTAAGTCGCCGATCGCAAGCAGTGATATTTCAGCGTAAATGTTCAGCGTCTGACAATAACGGTCAATTGTTCTAAAATCGACAAAGATTAAAAGTACTCTTCTGATTTATTTCATAATCATCTTTTTCAACACCTTTTCGATTAAATATTTTCTGGCGATCTTTGCGTATGACATATTTGACGAAAGCATTGGCCAATACTTTTTTTGAAACTAAATATTGTATTGCTAATGGTGTATTCGACTTTGTCCATTATTGGCTATTAAAGAACCGAAAATGACTGAGTTTGATCAAGAATTCGAAATGAAAATATTTACTATTTTTACTCTCTTAAGGTTTAAAAAATGTAAATGACTGTGCAGATATCTTCATTAAGCGTGTGTTATCTGGAAGAATGACGTTTGGATTGTGAACCACTCATATCTGGTGTCTACATTCTGTTATTCTCTAACAGGATCAAATTTATTAACTCAGCAAAAGCATCACTTTGGTATTTAGTTCAATGTGCAAATACTTGTAAGTGTCTTTCTGCATTGATCGAATGTACTTGTCTCAAAGCCAATACATTAATTGCAACTAATCAATAAGAATTACTGCCTGAGTGTGGATAAACTGATATCTAGGGTAAATATCCTTTCTGCATTGTCCGATAAGTTATCATGTTGAACAGGATTTGACTCTATTTGTAGTGTAGGGAAGTGTATTCATGATTGTACATTACAAATTATATCCAGATTCAACTGCCTTCTCTGCAACTTTTGTGTGGGAACTTAAATATCAATCACTCTTGCAACTGAACGGGCAAGAGCCAAATTTACCGTAAAAACGTATAGCAAACATACATATAAGCTTGCGGTCACCTTCTCAATGATAGGCCTGACATATTGATGCAATGCTCAACCTTTGTTTAATACAATGCTTCGATTAAAAATGCATTAAGTTATATATACATTCGCATCTCTTACATTTTTATCAGAATCTTGCACTTTATTCAATATCTTGTAATAAATAAGGTAAATATTTAGTTTCCTTCTGTTTGCATATTTCGGTGTTGCACTCATCTATTTAAGCCAGAGTTTTTTTATGGACTAGGATGAATATATGCATTTCAGATAAATTTTCAAATGTTATTTGTTTTATTGCAATTTTCCCACAGCTGCTTATGATGCCATTTTGTTATACAAATGGGTATAGCATCAAGCTATTTAGCAAATCTCACTCTTTAAGTTAAAGGTTTATTCAGCCATATTTTCCCTTCCTTCATATTTTGAGATATGTGTCATTTTGTCCATTTACACATTCATAATTAGAACGTAATCTCTTTTAAGCTTAATATACCATTCTGTTTTGCATTTCTGGGTTCGCCCATGGTCCCTCATGGAATACCATCAGAAGTTCCATAGGAAATGGTTTAAAACAGCAGGTTGTGTAATATTTCCCATGTGACTAATGATCACTATAACGCTAATTTGTTCCACAGAAAAGATCACCACCTTCATGTGTTTAAATAAAATTGAATATTTTCTTATACGAAAGTAGTCATTTAAGTTCCTTTCCTTTATTTGTCAGAAGTATTTCATCAAATTACTACCCAAATTTATATTTAGCATTGCTGTTTAATCAAATTGCATAAACAACAAGGACCATGGCCAATATAGACCTTGAGTTTTTGTGTCGAGAGTGCCTGGATATTTGTCAAGGGTTTGTAATCTCTATTCTGTGCTTTTTCCTGTCAGTTATTTAGTTTTATTTGTTTATTATTATATTTAATAAGAGACAGACATGCTTATCTCGATCTCATTATCATTTATATAATATGCAAATATTTCCTATAGTATTGCATTATATGTTTAACGATTGAAATATAGAAATTAACATTTGTTTGTTTTTCCGGATGCCATTCGTTAGCATAACTATCTTGGAGCACACTTTTCCATCCAAACTAGTAACGGTAATCTCTTGATACAGACATTTGTGTTACATTTTTATATTCAGTTAATAATAACTTTCTATCACGTATCTGAACTCTATGAAATCCAATACCATGTAGGTTTGTATCATTATTTACATTGTGTCCACACATTTCAATTGTTTATTATGTTCTGCACATTATGTTTCTTTTGTAAATTATCTTCATAGTAGACGTGGTCACTTAAGTTTAATTTTTTTAAACCATCAACAACTATTGCTAGTCTAGTGGTTTAAATTTCAATTTATAATTTCCTGTATCCCCTTATGGAAATAAAAAAGACCAATGGTTGGTCTACTCGTTTAGCATACTTACTGTTATACAACCAATTAGCTTTTCGTCTAATAGAGGTAAAAACCACATTAAAAGATTGATGAACTTCAGATTGAAGACTAGCCAAACAGTATATACTTTGTAAGTGTATACCTAGGACACTGATAGATCCAAGCAATCTCATATACACTGAACGAAATAAAAAAATAATTGTGCTTATATAACCTAAAATGGCTGAACCGAAGGCTCACATTTATTAAATTACATAACATTAACATAATAATGAACAGATGTCCCAATTAATGGAACAGTAATGAAAATGAAAAAGTAATGAAAATGGAAAAGTAATGAAAATGAGGCAATATGAAAAACCCAAAAAATGCTATATCTAAGTCTGTCATTTCATTTGCGAATTTATTTTCAAATGAAATCTTTTAAACAATTCGTGCTGCAGTTAGTGTTGATTTGTTTTATCCCATCATATATTGTTGTCAACTGTGACTCGAGTATTTAGAATCAATCTTGTATGTATTTATCATTGTTTTTATTTATGTATTTTATATTATTTATTTGCGACCGTATACATAGGCGTCTGATAATCTTTTTGTACCGACTTATCTCTTTATATTTAAGATTTTTGAGATCCAAGAAGTTTAGGCTTCAGAAAAAATTTAAAACACTCATATGCCTGTACTCCAACGTACGTTACATGGTGTTAGGCATTTGTGTATTCTCTTCAATGAAATTCATATTAACTTTTGCTCTGAGAAATAAATATTTTAGGCAGACACTAATTTCATGTCACCTTTGACCTGTACGGATAAATAGAATTATCACTAGTGACGGGAATGATAAAAGAAAGATTAGAGACAAGAATAAACGAAATATGTTTAAGAATATAAAAATTTGTGATGAACGAGTTGAGAAGAAATCTTGAACATAAAATTACAAAAGTGAAAAAAATGATATGCTACCGAGGGTTTTGAACCGTTGACCTCTTTTTGGCAGCTGTAGGACACAGAAATACAAATTTGGGTCTTCATGCGTGTTTTGTTTCATACTTGAGCATCTAAAATACCGATTAAATATATATGTCTTCAAGTCTGTTAACTCCAGGTCACCTTAATGTAGTACCTTGGTTTAAATAATTTCCTATGTATAGTAGGAAGGTAGGTATTTGCAAACATTGTTTTCTTTCTTGAAATGTTAAAATGTTAATCGTTTCGCAAATTTTTAATTTGGCCGTTCCAAATATATCAGTTGTCAAGTAAAGAAACAGATTGAGTCATAAATGTTGTTTTCTTCCTTCTGACGTTGACTGAAGTAATTGAATGTTTATGATCGTTCTTATAGCACTAAATTATATATGGTAAATCGTCATCTCATCTTCTGGGGTTTTATGTTTAAGAATATCCATGTTTTAAGTGTTCGGAGTTCTGTTCAAGGTTTCCGATATAAAAAAAATATCGTACATTTGAAGAATATTAATTGTTTAACTTTTCTAGCCAAAGCTTTTTTGTTTTAAAATCTTTCCCTCACCAAACTGTGTCTGTTCAGACTGTCGCTCGTACAAGATTTCCTTGTAAACATCGTGTATATAATGTCCCGTTCTCGTTGTACTTTTTCATTGTATGTTTATTTCTTGATAATATATCTATAACTGTCAAGTTGTATTTTTATCCTAGTTGCAGTTTTGTATAATTGCTTGTCATTAATATCTGACTGCCACTTATCTTCAACGTTACTAGCATAGATCCTCCAGTTGTGAAATCTTTTCCTCGCTTGATTGTGTAACATGTAAATTGATTGTTCAGTTATCTTTTCTTTCAATTCATATTTTGTTTCATAAAGTTAATTTGAATTTTGCTCTCACAATCGATTAATTAACATTAGTTAGTGATCTCTTTTTCCAGACTACTAAGTCTATTGTGTCAAGTCCAAGAATTCTATTATTTTAAAAGTTTAATCCGATTTTAAACGTACCAGTTATTTAATGTAACAATGACATGTCATATTAAATTACATCTCAAAACACGGGAGAATTGATAAAATGCATGACTTTGTGCCAGTTTTATATGATATTATATTTTCTTAAGTTTTCAAATTATTTTGTGTCCTCTGTGCTAGTGCGATTGGAATTTAAATTAAAATATGTCATATAGTCCGTGTGCTCTAGGGTACGTTTGCTTCGAGAAAATATGAGTGTTTTAGAATCATGTAGAGTAGTTTAGGAATATATAATGCTGTAATTAGAAATCATTGATGTGTTCAATTAATTCTTTATTTTGCGTGGAAAAAATATTCAAAAAGTTTCTTTAATAGTTTTACAACAGTCAGTGCTCCATTTCTCTCTATTTCTAAACAAGGGTATGCATTTCAGCAACAACTGTGGCAATAATTTTTTTTGGTATCTGTCTCAAATATCCGATTTCGTGCAGTACGCATACTATTCAGGACATCGAATGCTGTGAAGTCGTTTTTAATGCCACAGCGTGATACGTACAGGTACGACACTTCTAAAACAACTAGTAGTCGATTTAGCTTTGTCTTCAGCAAAATTTAGTAGACTCCAAAATATCAACCCACATTATAAATTTCTTCATCAGAGGATTGTATAACTAACTGATATTCAATATTTGTATAATATTTTTTGTCTAAATTTCAGTTTGATCTCTATATAACGTTTATGCTAATTGGGTATAGCAGCGACTTGGGGACTAGAATTTACTATATAAAATTGCGAAGAAAGTAGTTGAGTCCGGATACGTTTGATATGTGCAATCCCAACTTTACACGGATACTTGTAATTATAATAGAGTAAAATCCTGTTCAACAAGATGCAATACCAAACAAAACAAAACGTCTCTTCCCTAGATCTCAGTATATCCACATTTTTTACTAGGATAATGGTAGGGCATTAGCATTGGCTAAGTTGGTTTGGTTTGAATATTTGCTTTTTTTTTCTGCAATAGAAACGTAATTTTTGTGACGTTATAAAGCTAAAATTCCAGTATGTTAGCTATTTTGTAATAGTACTGCATTCTTGCGTCACAATCAG
Source organism: Potamilus streckersoni (assembly GCA_016746295.1). NCBI lineage: Eukaryota > Metazoa > Mollusca > Bivalvia > Unionida > Unionidae > Potamilus > Potamilus streckersoni. Next base: position 6,998 of record JAEAOA010002066.1, read on the forward strand.
CCCATAAATGTATAGCGAAGGCAAATATTTTTTTGATCTGATTATTTTGTGTAGAGAGGGGGAGAAGACAAGTAAAAAAAAATTGAAATAAAGGTTACAGTTTGATCCATATATTAAAAAAATCCAGAGCTAATATGCTTGTTTCACCTAGTGTAGACATCTCTCGTTTTCTAACACTGATACATTTTAATGCCCCATTACCCAAGAAAGGTTTATATGTGTGTCTATCTATATATACTTTTTCATTTAGTATATAGCGACTTTATTTTCATCCGGTTATTTTTATTATGTATTCTGCATTTATTAAAAATGTAAAGGAAACGTGTAACATGTCGCCGTAGGATGCGGTATTGAAATGAGTTCATCAAAGTTAAATATATCCCGGATTTAAAGAGACATCACTGCGAGGGTTCTCGATGCAATCATAGAAATACATATGCAAAAATCTGAATTTTCAATTTCATCAATTGATAAGGCAATATATTCAATTGGGGTTGGATTATGAAACCCATGAATGTTTATTGTTTTGCTTCTGTTATTCTCAAGAAGGATTAAATTTATTGAGCTATGTACAAATCCTTGCAAGTGTCTTTCTGCATTGATAAAGTACATTTGGCTCAAAGCCAATACATCGATTCCCACTAATCAACAAGAAATTCAGCCAGTATGTGTATACACTGTTATCGAGGAGAAACATTTTTATCAGTTCCATAAGATATCTCATTGAACAGGATTTTACTATATTATAAGCACTTGTACACGTGTAGCTGTTATTGAACATTTCAAAACACTTCAGATTCAAATTGCTTTGTCTACAACTTTTATATAGATTTTTTTACCATATCTAAAGTACAATTTAAAGTATCAATCATTCTTGCTGACTAGGAGGCAAAACTCAACAATTTGATCGTAAGAGTGTGATTTAAATATTTATTTCAAGCTTGAGATCACAATGTCCAACTTTTCTCAATTTGGCATATTGATACAACCCTCAAACCTTGCTTTATTCAATGCATCGCCTTAAAATACAGTCATATATCCATATATTCATTGCATCGGAATTCTGCACTTTATCCTATTATAATTAAATGCAGAAAAATCACGTTTTTTCAGCTCCTAACAGTTTGCATTTGGGAGCTGTATGCATCAATTTACCCCAGTGTTTTAGTTGGGGAGGAAGGTAACTATGGGTGCAAGAGGCAATTTCTATGCACAAATTTAATATTACATTTTCCGGTCTAGTATTAAAAAAAAACATTAAAAAATAAAATGCACAAGTGAGGTCAAAAAGTCCATATTTTCGGAAAGCTATGTTAAAACAAAACAAACATATTATTAATGTAGCCAGAAAAGTCAATGGCAGCATAGCAAGGGAAGCTTATGCATCCAACCCCAAATCTATACCTGAATTTTTCACATCCGAAGGTTATTTTTGACACCATGTGATGATCACAGTAAAAGATCAAGCCCTCTTCCAAGGAGATAGTTCTACAAAACATTGCGTACTATACAGGCTAATGCAATTACGATTATTATTTATTTTATTTATTTGCCACCGTAGACATCAGATTATGATAATCTCGTTGACTTATCTCTTTATATTAAAGACTTTTAAGTTCCTTTAACTTTGGTATTTAGAAAAATTTAAATAATCTTATGCCTCTTCTCCCACGAATATTATTACATGGTATTAAGCATTTGTTTATTACATGGTATTAAGCATTTGTTTATTACATGGTATTAAGCATTTGTTTATTACATGGTATTAAGCATTTGCTTATTACATGGTATTAAGCATTTGTTTATTACATGGTATTAGGCATTTGTTTATTACATGGTATAAAGCATTTGTTTAATTACATGGTATTAAGCATTTGTTTATTAAATGGTATTAAGCATTTGTTTATTACATGGTATTAAACATTTGTTTATTACATGGTATTAAACATTTGTTTATTACATGGTATTAAACATTTGTTTATTACATGGTATTAAGCATTTGTTTATTAAATGGTATTAAGCATTTCTTTATTACATGGTATTAAGCATTTGTTTATTACATGGTATTAAGCATTTGTTTAATTACATGGTATTAAGTATTTATTTAATTACATGCTATTAAAACTTTATTTACTACATGGTATTAAGCATTTGTTATTACATGATATTAGGTATTTATTTATTACATGGTATTATGCATTTGTTTATTACATGGTATTAAGCATTTGTTTATTATATGGTATTGAGCATTTGTTTATTAAATGGTATTAAGCATTTGTTTATTACATGGTATTAAGCATTTCTTTATTACATGGTATTAAACATTTGTTTATTTCATGGTATTAAGCAATTGTTTATTACATGGTATTAAACATTTGTTAATTACATGGTACTAAATATTTGTTTATTACATGGTATTAAGCATTTGTTTATTACATGGTATTAAACATTTGTTTATTACATGGTACTAAACATTTGTTTATTAAATAGTATTAAGCATTTGTTTAATTACATGGTATTATGCATTTGTTTATTACATGGTATTAAGCATTTGTTTTTTACATGGTATTAAGCATTTGTTTATTAAATGGTATTAAGCATTTGTTTATTACATGGTATTAAGCATTTGTTTATTACATGGTATTAAACATTTGTTTATTACATGGTATTAAGCATTTGTTTATTACATGGCATTAAGCATTTGTTTATTAAATGGTATTAAGCATTTGTTTAATTACATGGTATTAAGTATTTGTTTAATTACATGGTATTAAACATTTGTTTATTGCATAGTATTAAGCATTTGTTATCACATGATATTAAGTATTTTTTTATTACATGGTATTATGGATTTGTTTGTTACATGGTATTAAGCATTTGTTCATTACAAGGTATTAAGCATTTGTTTATTACATGGTATTGAGCATTTGTTTATTGCATGGTATTAAGAATTTGTTTTATTACATGGTATTAAGCATATTAATTGATATTGACGTGTGCTTTGAGAAATAACTATTTTAGGAAGACACTAATTTCATGTCACCTATGACCTGTTTAGTTCAATGTACTGTCATAACGAATTGCACAAAACGGATTTATGTTTAGTTTCTGACTGCATATATTTTATTCAATGGGTACACTGATCGTTGCAAATTACGGAAACACAAGAATTAAACGACATGTAAACCGGATTCTGAACTATGAGATAACAACAGTATTATTCCTCCTTGTATCATCAAGTGCATTCACATATTATATAGCAATCTTCTCCTTATGATATGAAGATAAAATGGACACAATAGTAAACTGACTGTTTTACAATTGCTTTTAAGTCGGGTCTAGCTGCAAACTGGACAGATCAAAATCTTCAGTGGCATAATGTGTCTTCAGACCTGAATGTATTCAGTTTGTTTGGTGAATAAATAATATAGACCATGATCTGACGGCACATTACGTGACAGTAAATCATAGTCTATGTTGTTTGCTGTGTTTCGAGATGCGATTGAATATATCACGTATTTAACATGAGAGAAGTACTCCAAGAAACAAAAGATAAATTTGTATTCGTTAATATGTTCAAATGTTTTAAACGTGTGCTGAAATATTTTTGTCATCAAAGAGCATTTTAGATTTTTTAGAAATGTTGATTTATCAGTTTCAAACATAAAAATATCCTGTTTTGGATATTCGCAAATTTACAGATTTCATTCACTTATAGAAACGTTGAAGCAACATCTTCAAAAATATCGATTTAGAACAGCAATTGGTGTCTCTGTATACGAAGTAACTCTTTTAGAGTGGGGCATTGGAACGGCACAATTTAATAAAAACAATAGTAAAGACATTCGTACCTCGAAAAAGATTGACTAAACCATACAAATAGGGGAAAATAAAAATACTTGTTGTGGATGACTGTCTTGTAGTTTGTTGACTGATATGAAGGATGGAGAAAAAATGGTTAATTTTATTTGTCTTTCTTAAAGTTTCGGTTGATTGCTTTAACTACGTCCACCAACATTGATGCGAGTAGACGAAAGCAGTGACACCCCATCCCTTAAAGGATTCAAATATCTTGCCCCTGTTTACACTGAAGTGTTCAGGTTTCCTCTCGTATTCCTTTTCAAGATATGCAGTAATTTATTTGTTCCTCGATGGCACCATCATGATCATATAGTTGAGATAGATAGTCTGTGTAATTGGATAAAGCTGGATTAGGACTTGGAATTAGCGTTGATACTGAACACAGTTTAGTGACCAAGATGTTTTTTATAATGTAATTATTTATAATGTAACAACGATAGATGAATCTGGTCACATGTTTGTGTTCATAAAGTGCGCAACACATGATTTAACAGAATTATGCACACCAAGTTCAATAACGGATAAAAGAAAAATATAAATTGTTAGAGCATCTGACTTCAAAAAGTAATCAGACGAGAATCTTCTTAAAGAACTTTAAAACAAACAAAATAACCCATACAGCGATACTGAATTATTTTTAAGGATGTGTATGAAAGCATCGTGTGATATCTTGTTTTGTTCTTAATGTCTGATGTCATGTAAATTTTTAAAATGTTTAATCAATGATTCTTTCGATGCAGCATATTGTATTATCCTTTTGTCTCTATTAATTGGTTCTTACAACTAATATTTGTAAGAGCAACTCTATATTCAGTACAGTGTTGGTACCATGGTCCACAATGTTAATAACATTAATCAATTTAACAAATAAATATAAATATATCTAGAGCGAACTTAAAGCTTTAAATTTCCGTTCGATAAGATCAACAAGCCAATATAATATCCGTCTATAACTGGTACTTTTATTTCTGCATTTTGCAATATTTTTAATCAACGAAAATGTATGCACAGTTGGTTGAGTTGACTATAAATCAATGTAATTACATCATTATCTTAATTTAGTCATCGTCCTACTGCACAGTTTTGATCATTCTACTGTACGAGTTGATACTGCTTGCCCAATTCTTTCATCACTGAATACTATGGTGTAAATAAGCTTAATTCCTGATACTTTGAAGTTTTATTTACAATATTTGAAACAGACACAACATCATATCATTTCTCTAGGTCTTGGCGATAGTGTCTGCTTTTATGAATGTTAAAACAGATATTCTACGTTGGCCGAACTGTAACATTACATTTCACATGGGAAATAACTCTTGTACGCTGCTATAAATGAAGAAGCGTGGATTATCTTGACATTCTCGCGACAAGGTGGTGTAGCTTGGTTAAAAGTCCAGACAGTTAGACATACATACATATTTATCATTGCTTATTACCCTCTCAGACAATATGATGTAGTGTACGTACGTTTTCGTGATCGGTATGAACAAATGTCCCGTGGTACTCTTTTCCAAAGTGTGTGGAGATTTGTGGTTGTTTTTTTTTTTTGGGGTTTTTTTTTTTTTGTTTATTTTACCATTTACCGGTATTAACTCCATTAATTTTGTCATCGCATTTTATTAATTTTGTTAAGGTCAGCAAAGGACGTAAATGACTCAACGAAAATAAAGAAACACGGGTGCACTGACCCCGATTATGTAAAAGGAAAGAGGTCAATACTGTGGGGACGTGTTAATCGCCAGACCGCTTTTGGCTTTGGCAAACCTGTCAATGTTGTTGGTGAGTAAGAGCCAGAATCACATATTATTTAATCATCTGAACTTTGCTTTGCATTTTTTGTTTGTTTGTTTTTTGTTGTGTCAGGTTGGTTTTGCTTTATTATCACAGAAATGGTGCATTTTATGTTCACTTTTTGCCGTTTATTTACACCTTAACTTATCAAGCTCTCTGTATCTGTTTGGTCCCAATAATCCTATGAAATCCATGTGCAATATTCTCAAGATTGATTCCCTGCGATCGTGGGAATTTTCCATGTCCCGTCCCTCCCCCTCCTCAAACCACTTTATCTTATTTTTACCATCAACAATATGACGGCTATCACATAGTAGCTACGTTTGTCATTTACACTACAAAGAAATTTATGAATGCCACCTAAAACAAGAATAAAAGTAAACATCCTGGACATTCAACTATTTACAACGAAAATGTAGGATAACCAAGAAAAACTATTACTCTGTCCAGGAATAAATATACTCAGTCTGTACAAAAAATTTCGAAACGCCCTGAAGTCCATTATAATGCTGGCAGTCCACTTTACACTGCTTTTAAAGTATAATATGAACTTGCACCAATACTCAGGATAAGCGCGGTTTAGTGACAGAATCCCTATAGAACCACGTAAACGCACGTGATAGCGGCATTATATTTAATATTAGTTATGCATCCAGTGATCATCACTTCATACTTCTATCAAAGCAACTGGAATTATATTTGTTCTGCATATTCATTACTGTATCTGTGATGAATGTCCATGGTGGAATCGACACACTTTTCAGTGAAACTTTGTAAACGGTCTTAACAAAATCGATGTATCATTGTTGCATCTGTGATGAATGTCATTGGTGGAATCAACACACTTTTCAGTGGAAACTTTGTAAATGGTCTTAACAAGATCGATGTATATGGTGTCTCAACAACTCCAGTTGACCTGACTGAGTGAAATGTGGACATCACACAGGAATTTCCATCAGAAGCCTAGACAAATTACATATTTTCTGGCGTAAAAGTTGTACTTAGGTCAGAACATTTGAGGTGAATACCTGTTTGAGGTAAATGTTGCTGATTGTACAAACAATACTGTTTTTAAATACCTCTGTTGTTACCATTTCCAAATTCTGTGTTCATGAGATAGTGTATTCTGTCTGAAGAGGATTCAATATTGTTAATGAAGATTTAAGTTGATGGATCGAATTACAAAGCAGGTATCGAATATATCATTATATCGTTTGCATTTTGTTAAGAACAACTCTCTGGAAGACATCCCAGTTATTGATCACTTTCATTTACGCGAAACATGTGCCGACAAACGACATACGCATAACAGACTTAAGTTATCTTGATGTTTGCAGAGTGTTAATAAAATATGCAAAGTAAACGTATAATGGAGGCTCTTCCTAAAATGTAAGTCTGGGTTCATACGTTATATGTTTTCATCGAAGTAACATTTTTTGTACTGATGTTTGATCTGTTTTGTCCTAAATGCAGGGACGGATAAGAGTTTGGGTGGGACACTTCATGGCTGCTCTCAATAAATTTTCCTTTATATAATTGTTATTGCTATATTAGACTAAGTATTAGACAGTATAGACTTACATATTGTTTATTTAAATATGTACTTGTATCTACGTCAACCAGCTTGGACATCATAACTAGGGGAACATGTGGCACATGTTTAATGATACAAGACTTTAATCTGGTAAAGCCTAAATGAATATCTACTTTAAAGAATATATATTTTTAAAACGTCAAAATGGTACTTTAAATCTACATTGACAAATTCTATAATTTTTACATTTTTCGATTTTCTGTTTTTGCTTTAAAGAAGAACAACATTTTCCAAGCAATTAACATTGTAAGAGCTTCACAATAGAAATTTAAATTTAATAGGCAGAGGTAAAACATAATTATATACTTTAATAAGTTGATTTAATATTGCTCTCTCTCTCTCTCTCTCTCTCTCTCTCTCTCTCTCTCTCTCTCTCTCTCTCTCTCTCTCTCTCTCTCTCTCTCTCTCTCTCTCTCTCTCTCTCTCTCTCTCTCTCTCTCGCCCCGCCCCGCCTGGCACCTTTTGTTATTATTGGATTTGATCAGGCATGGATACCAATAGGAAATTTATGACTGATAACACCGGCTCACAAACAAGTTGTTTTTATCTTTTTGTTCTATAAAATATAACGATACCTTCCAGGATTTATTTAGAAGCAAGTAAAGAAGTTGTAATGTAGAGAGAGGATAAAAATATGGTATAAACATTTCCCAAAAATTAAAAAAAATGCCTTGTATATTTTTACGGAGATAGCAATCACCCCTATCTTTTCTAATTTTTCTTACTATTATATGACCTTCACAATAATTACACATACTAGTATTGTTAATGTATATATTCATCTGCAAAAGATGTATCCACTTTAGGTCAGTAGACAAATATTGTTAACATTTCTTTATATTAGTGGAATATACAGCTTACTGAATTCTTTCAATTACATGTGAAGATTTGTTGTAAATAAACGTTGTTTTTTTTTTTAAACTGCAACACGATATCTTAATTCCTTCAGTACACTTGGCAACAAAAATACAATGCAGTGAGTGAATTTTCATGCCTATACTGTAGGCCAAAAAAATGACGGGAGAGTGAGACGGAAAGAAACAAATAGTAGAATGCAACAGCTACTGCAGGGAAAAATCAAATTTTAATGTGCTTGATTGAGCACGGACGCTCTAAACACGGCAATTACAATAGCTTGTTAATGTGGAGTAATTTTGTAAACGTAGTAATCGGTAAGAGAAAAAATAATACTTATATGGATTTAGGTTACGGCCGTTGGAAAGGGGTGATAGGTAATTTAAAAAAGTGGGGATAAAGCTCAACCAAGCGTAAAAGTAATTCTGGTATACCGATACAAACGTAGGTGCTTTTCGAACTCGTACCCGTACCAGTATCTTTCACTAGAGATAAACCTGATTTTGTGACAGATTAGGTATGATCGAGATTGACCTGATTGTTCGAGTTTAATTATTCCCTATTATAATCTCAAAAACTGTCCCTAAAGGTAGAACATGTAGGATATTTTTTAAAGTGTTTGTCAGTTACGTCTCCACCCATTATTTTGTTAGTTAATGTTAGTTTTCCCCGTGGCTTATGCAAATGCATGCATCAGAGACATTTCTGAAAGCCATCAGATATATGGAATATTCAAATGTAGTTAAGAAATCGAGCTTTAAGTTCAGATGCAACACACACACACACACACACACGCACACACGCACACATAAATAGATTATATCAACATATCAATTCATATGGCATATATATAAGTAGCAGTTGTGCAGAATGTGTTATTGAGAAAGTTTGCTGATTACAACCATCAACATGGCACAGAATATGCACATCCAATGAAGGTAAAATAATAACTATCTTAATCGTAAATATGTCCTTAGTCTTTGGAGTATAAAAACGTTATGAGCAAGCTGCTAGGCGGAAGGTGGATGTCAGAGTTACATACCTACTGCTTCACTCAAAAAATAAGAAAAAGCTCTGAAGACTTGCCCTCCACGGTTTTATTGTTTGGGAACTGAACACACCTAAAATATGTTTAAAGCAACTGGAGACACCTGAATAAATTACTCACAAAAGCATAGCATAACAGTTGTACGTCTTTATCACTGCATATACATATTTTATAAACTGGTGTAACCTTCCGTTATCCTGTTTGCCCAAATAACATTTTGAAATTATTTATTGTTATTTCACTTGTGAAAAATAATGTTTAATCCACAAAGTACCTTATATAAGTAGATATTGCTTGTAAATTTGTCTTGTATAAACTTGGCATTGCACGCGCGAGAGAGAGAGAGAGTGTGTGTGTGTGTGTGTGTGTGTGTGTGTGTGTGTGTGTGTGTGTGTGTGTGTGTGTGTGTGTGTGTGTGTGCAAACTTTGAACGAAACAAGATGTCTTTTTAACATCAAGCGCTCACTGGACCTGACAAAAATATTTCATCTGAGTCAAACAGATTTCGGGATAATGGTTTCTCACCGATGCCAACATCTTGGAAAATTCCGGTCAACGTAAGTTATACATCACGCTGTTTGTTTTCATACCTTGTGATAAAATATTTCAGAACACGTCATTCATTCTGTTTTTTAGTTCTAGATATACATGTAGAGACATCAGCATTCTACTCCTGAAGTGAAGGGAGATTATCCTATTTACGAGTCATTAAATAATTACATAGTAATTTCCCTGTTAATGTTTGCCGGACTTTGCATTTTTTAGTGTATTATTACCCTTGACAAAAATGTTCAGGTTCTTTTACGATTGGTAATTAAGATTCTCCGTTTATAAATATTGAAATATTCGTATTATCGATTTTTAAAATTTGATTAGTTCAAAAATTCAATAACCGGTATGTCAATTGGAATTAAAGGACAAATATTGGGAGTAGGGACGGTGATTATTTTGTTGCCCAAACGATGTCTGTAGATTCATCAATGAAATTGTTGAATTGGCTGGTGGGTAACACGTGTGAAAGAAAGGCCATGTCTGCAGACGTTAGAATCCAAATGAGGTAATTGTAAAAACGGGATGCAGCTATAATGAAATTAAATCTAGGATGCAAACGATGCCTAATAGTTACTTTATGATTCGTTTAAATTTTCTGCACATATAAAAAAACCAAGAAACAGAAAACCTTTAAAAAAAAACTATTAAACCAATTTTTAAAAAGAAAATGACATAAGATCTACATATTTTTATATGCAACCTACTTTTTGTTCCAAAAAGGTGTCAATAACACAAGAAAAGTCTTCCAGATCTTGAAAACAATAACATAACACAGGAACAAAAGCTCTAAAAATGTTAAAATGAACATTTAAAATGGTTCCAAACATTTATATATATATATATATATATATATATATATATATATATATATATATATATATATATATATATATATATATATATATATATATACTCAATTGCAGTTATTTCCAAGTTCAGACCCAATGTTTGCAATCATCGACGCAGTGAATTGCATGACCTTTGAGTCTGACCTTATTGCTGACGGATCAAGGACATATTGTCTTCCCACAGTACCTAGTAAACAAAAGGACCTAAAATGTATCACTACCGATACGGTAAGATAAACCTAAAGTTGCATATTGCCTTTAAAAAATAGCAGTTTCTGCATAATATACAGTACGCACAGATTCGCTCTATAGATTTCACATTTTCATCTCTTGACGCGGTAGCTGAAGAACGCAATTTGTAGCAAGATCATTATACTTAGTGGAATAGAAAATGCTAACAAATATGTTGTAATTGTTAAATTACGTGTGCATTTATTTAACATCAAATTCAATACAAGTGAATATTCGTAGGTTTTTATTTAAGAATCCATGCACTAAGTTAAAAAGGTGTTTTTATTTTGACAACTTATTAACACTAACAAAATTTAATTCCGCCCTAAGTTTATGTACCATAAAGTAAAAGAGATTTTTGAATATTGGAATATAATCCGTAACATACTTAAGTATGTGGAGCCTCAATATATGTTTATTTACACATATAATGTTATCAGTGATAATAAAATAGTTCGTTTAGACATCCCAATATTGCCCATAAAATATCTGAAAATGGACGTCAATAAGAACATTTGTTTTTAAACCTTTTGTTAGAAATAATTGCATTTGGATTGTGATACATCTTTTTATTGATCTGTTTTTATGTGTGCAATCATATTGAACGCCTGTTCCATACAATGATACTGAACACCTGTTCCATGCTGTCTCTGACTTGGATTTTGAATTTTTAGGAGCATTTATTTATTTATTTATTTATTTATTTATTTATTTATTTATTTATTTATTTACAGATGGCTGCTGTTCTAAGAGGCGACTATTCTGGGATTCTTAGAAACTGTACTATTATTGATTGTAGATACCCCTACGAGTTTGAAGGCGGACACATTAAGGTGAAAGCAAATAAGAGATTGTGTACGATGATGTAGGAAACTTTCAGAAATATTAATCAGTCCCAAACATATTATTTCATATTTCGTTTTATTTTGGTATATTTTTACCATGTTCGTATGTACAATTAAAAAAAAACATAATTGTACACGAAATTAATATTTTTACATATGACTCGTTACGTTTTGCTTTGCCGCTAGAGGAATTCTGAGCATGGCATTTGCTTACACCATTACGCGGTGTTCCTTTTATTACTAAAAATGCATTTCAAAGTTATATTTCCAATCGAGCTAATCCTTCCTCTGGTTAATTTTTATGTAGTTACATCTTGCTTTATTGTAGTATATTTTATCCATTCCAATGGTAAACACAAGTCCGTTTCATCCAATCGCTTTCAGGTTATTTCCTTTTCTGTTCTGACAGAGTTCTTTTTGGGGTTCTATTTTTTTGTCGCTAATTTAATACCGTGTCCTTGCAGGGCGCTGTGAACCTCTACACAAAAGAAATGATGCAACAGTTCCTTCTTCAGTCTTTAGGCCAGACATATGACACCCAGAGGCGTGTACTTATCTTTCATTGTGAATTTTCCTTAGAGAGAGGGCCAACAATGTAAGCATAAATGTCACTTTTTTCTACCATAGGAAAACTTTCCTTACATAATGCTGGATTGTATTTTCATCACTTATAGATCTGTCAGAAATTGAGTCATGTTCAAACCAAGTAGTGGATCTACGAGGAAAACGTTTGCTGGTTTGATTTCCTTATTTAATTTCGAATTTCAAAAATAAGATGTCTTTCTTCTTCATTGTGCTCAATGGTTTTATCATAATTCGTTCAAATTCCAAGGTGTTTCCTGAATCCAAAATTAAGCTTTATCTAACAAACTGATGATTGATGGCTCGCTGTATGTTCAAGAGGATAATAACAGCTGATTGTAAGAGTGGTTTATGACAATCCATTTCTACCTGAATCTACACTTTTTTATAGTTATATTTGGAGAATCAGGGTCAACACAGTATGCAATGCATTAACAGGGCGTACACTTATAGCAGAATGCTGGCCTTCAAGAGTCCCGTATTTGGATGTTTCCGCTAAGAATTGCGGTAAGGTTAAAAATAGAAGAGACCCGTTTCCACTTATCACCGGTAAATTAGGGAAGTCACGATTGTATCATCTATAACTGAGATCTGCTATGATGATTTTATCTTTGTTTACCACGCATTCATTGGTCGTTGGATAAACACAACAGGGGTCATCCAGATTAAAATTGAACAAATCCTAATTAAGCTGTGCGAAGGATACATACGCTAAATTTCTTATCAGAATGTTTACCGGTAAACTAGTGAAATTTCTATATACAAATGTTTTATGCTTGTAATGATGACTTCCAAGTTTGCAGTGATGTACAAAAATTAACAATTGTTATATATATATATATATATATATATATATATATATATATATATATATATATATATATATATATATATATATATATATATATATATATATATATATATATATATATATATATGTCGTAATTTGTGTAGGTAAATTTCCCTGATAATGCTAATTATTATTATTACTTTTCTTTTCACCTGTACTTTCTTTCATTTTTCTTCCTTTCTTTATCTGCTATGTAGTTTACAATTAAAGAAATCGTTATCAAAATTGTAGTGTTTATATGGTACGAACAGAATACTGCTATGTGTGTTAAGACTTAGAATTTATACAAATATATGTAAATTGAAACTCAAAATTGTATGATCATATTTGATCTTCCTGCACAATGTTACGTCATTTTAAACGTTAGTTATTATTTTTTGATGGTGTTTTTTTTAAAAGGCATGTTTCGAAATATTGTTATTATTTCTCAACAGTGTTAAAAGATATCGTGACAATTCTTGAATGTTTCATTAAATATATTTACAACATCCTAAATGCTGAATCATTCTTTAAACAATCCACTGAGAACACGTTTGTAACAAGTTAAACTTGTTGAAATATTTTTCCAATAAAATGGACAATATCTTGAAACTTTTATCATACATGAATTAATGTTTAGTCGTTGTCTGAGAATAACACACTCACACACACACACACACACACACACACACACACACACACATATATATATATATATATATATATATATATATATATATACACATATATATAGATATATATATATATATATATATATATAAAATTACACCAATCATCCATATACCAAATTACACCCATCAAATAGCAACCACAAATGATATACCAAGCTATACTAGTAAAACATATATAAAATTACACCCATGAACCATGTATCAAATTACTCCCATGAAACATATTCCAAATTACACCAACGAATCATATACTAAAGACCACCCGTCTTCTATGTACCAAGATATACCAAGTTACACTTATAAAACATAAGAAATACACCCATCAACCATATATCAAATTACACTCATGAAACATATACCAAATTACACCCATCAACCATATACGAAATTACACCTATCAAACATGCCAATTTAAACCCATCCACCATCTACCTCATTACACTAATAAAATATATACGAAACTAATCCCATTAAAATATACCAAATTACACCAAGAAACATATACCAAATTATACTCATAAATCATATATGAAACTAAAAGGAATCAAACTTTATTTTAACATTACGCTACAACCAAACAAAAACCACCACGATAGCCAGTGAGAAAAGCTTAGGAAATTCTCATTCTTTGAAAATCAAATTTTTCAAAAATGCGAAAGAGCACAGTATAGCCCAAAGCGACAGCAGAGTAACTTAGTTTGTTTGCGTACAGATGCCTTTTCTTGTACTTGGGACGCATGCGCCTGGGGGTGAGAGACAGAAAGAGAGAGGTTTGTTTGGAGTTTTACGGCAGAGAAATACTTTTAAGGTTTTATTGTGTGAGTAATAATCATCGTCTAATCTAATGGTCACCTCTGTAATCGATTCAGGCTATTGTGGGAAATTTAACTTCTGATAAGGAGTCCAGCGCCTTAGCCACTGATTAATTGCAGCAGTTGAGAAACAGACAGACGGTAACAGAGAGAGAGAGAGAGAGAGAGAGAGAGAGAGAGAGAGAGAGAGAGAGAGAGAGAGAGAGAGAGAGAGAGAGAGAGAGAGAGAGAGAGAGAGAGAGAGAGAGAGAGAGAGAGAGAGAGAGAGAGAGAGAGAGAGAGAACATAATCTAAGCTGAAATTCCTTATACACCTATTTACCTAAGTTTTCCTTCCAATTTTAGAATCCTTTTTAATAATTGTAATGCTTTATACGCACTCGCTGTCGTCCAGTACTACGGATCAATATAAGATTTCTACTTGACCCGTAAGAGGCATCTGACATCATTATTTTATATAAAAAGCTAAATTTCACCTTTTTGTATCGTTTGTTTCCTACATACGTTCAAGCCTCGATACTTATTGGGTGCAATGAAACTCTTAATTTACTTACAGACTTTCCGTGGCTGGCATTAGCAATTATTCTAAGACACTTAAGCCTTGATACTTATTGGGTGCAATTAAACTCTTAATTTTCTTACAGACTTTCCGTGGCTGGCATTAGCAATTATTCTAAGACACTCAAGCCTTGATACTTATTGGGTGCAATTAAACTCTTAATTTTCTTACAGACTTTCCGTGGCTGGCATTAGCAATTATTCTAAGACAAGAAGTAGTATTGAAGATAAATTTTATATTTTTATACACAGATGACGTTTTAGAGGCAACTATAAGCTTCAGTCAGAATGGAATATGTTTTTTTAGTCTTTTGTTAAAAATGGATATAAATGAAGAAACATGGACTACATATAAGAAAACGGCATATTTATTTTTTTACAATAAAATATTTACATAATACGCACAACTATTTATATTTTTAATACTTTCTAATTATGCTTAACAAAGTATGACATTTTCACAAAAGCACGAATAACGTCCCGATTATTTAGACTCAGTCCGCAATGTACAGCTTTTTTTATCGGTGTTCACAAAATATTAGTTCTAATTTTAAAAAAAAAATGAGACACCATCAGTCCAAATGTTGGTGATAATTTAGTAATGTAATTTGTTTTATCTAAATCTATTAATGAATTGTTCATTCAGAAATATCTATTCATTCATGTAGAGTTTAAACAAAAACTCTTCCATTTGATCTGAATAAATATGCATGTAAAGATGTTCAAGATGGCTGTCAAGGCAGCCATTTTGCAGATTAGATCAGCAACATTTTCATATCTTGTCATCGCTTAATATTTTAAATTTCTCTTTATTGCGCTTCAGAAAATATGAATGCCTGAACTGGAAAATTCATTTTTGTATTTTAAGGACAGTAATGATTTTTATTACTTTCCACATCACACAGGAGCAGTTGTTTTAGCCGCTGTCTGCTTCAAACAGCACACGATTTTCCTAATTCTAAGATTACCAAATATTTTTTCTTCACCTTTTGCACAGAGAAATGCAAATTCAGGTACTTTCATTCACGGTTGAGAAAAACTAATGACAGAATAATTCGATAAAATCAGAAGACAGACATATATCATATTTTAGTTTGGACGATCTGAAATGAAAGATGTCCCAGTATTGGGCAGTTTTCACCACTAAGATTAGACCTCATGCAAACGATTTGCGTGCGAGGAAGTGAAATTGTTGACATTGTGGAGCATAACTTTTATAACTCCGGATCAGAATTCCAGGAGAGGCAAAATATGTTTTAAGAAGGTCGTATTAACGAAATATTAAAATTTTATGTCAATAGGATGGTACGCTTATAAGAAGATTTTCTAGATTTCTGCCCTGGATATAAAATTAGCATCATTTTAATTTAGATTCAACTAGATATTAGAGAATAAATTTATCTGCTGTCTGCTTCTTTAATTGCTCTGATTGCCATAGTTAAATAAACGAGTCCACTGCTTACAACAACTTTCAACTTTCCAAAGGTTATTAAGTGCTGTAGGAAGCGATGAGCTAGAGTCATCTGAGTTGAACTGTTAAACAGAAACTTAATTTCAGAACATCATTGAACATGTTTTTTCATAATGGCGTTGTTTTAACATTCACCCAATTGAAGATAATGCCTGTTTATTTTATTTCTCTTTTCCTAAGATTGCTTTTATACCTGTTTTAACTATTGTTGTTGTTGTTGGTCTTAACCCCATTTTTAATCACACGATAGGCTATTCATGGTGGCCAGTATTAATGGTGGAGGAAGAAACCTGGAAATCACCGGAAAGAACCATCGACCCACGAGAAGCTACCGGCAAGCTTTCTCACATATCCACATTCGCCGAATTCTAGACTCGAACTCACGCAGACAGAGGTGAGATGGCAGTCATCTGTAACGAACAACGCTTTAGACCACTTGGCCCATCGGGGTCCCTGTTTTAACTATTAATTCAAATTTGCTGGTGTCATGATAATGTTTCGACGTGAAAAAAATTAGAATGTTTCATGTATGAAATTTACAGTTATGTGCGTGAAATACACAGACTTCCAGGTTATCGTGCACCATGCACAGGTTTCCAAACCTTTAATCTCCCTCACTGTGCTGTCTTAATCCCACTAGCATTGGCTGGGTGTTCAAGAACATTGTCGCAAAGTCGTCCAAAGGCGGCTTTATTAATAATAAAAAAGAAATAAGTGGAGCATTTTGATTTGTTCGGTACTGTTAACGTCCGCATTGGACGCTGTAATTGTCCTAGTATTATTGTTTATATATTCACTGTTGTCCAATCTTAAAGTTTTGAAGAAAATTATTTTATTATAGTTTATTCTATCTTTATTCTATCTTTTCCATATAATTTAACAGTATGTTATTTTATTTATCAGCAAGTAATATCAAAACCTCGAAAATACACAACTCATACAAAGTTGGTTAAGCCGCCAATGAATTAGTTCTTAAAAGGTAACTGGAACGGATGATAACAAAAGTTAAGTTTTGCATTTATCTGTTCCTTTGAATGGAAGTATCGTAGTACCACCACACTGTCCAATTGAGCAATAAATGTAGTCGTCGACTTACGTCCAAGATTGGTTCCGACAGACCTGTCGTAGCACGATTTGGTCGTAAGTTGAGATGGCTATATGTACAGTACGGTGAAATAATGTTATAAAAATCTTTAAGTAGTATTTTATCATAATTTTCATTATTGTTATAATGTATATATCATCATTTTCTTTGTTCATTTTATGCCATTTGTATCATCTCTACACCATTTTGTTTCTTATTTTTACATTCGTCAGGTTTGTTACTGCGAGTAACTGTGGATACGCAGTGGCTCCGTCCAATTTTACTGTTGTATAAAAGCGGCCTCCATGCCCAAATTCTGTCTGTCGTCTGTTAGTCTGTCTGAAATTAAATTGTGAAGGCAGCTGTTGTCAGTACCGTGTATTTTTCTGTATATAAGACGCGTCTTATACAAAGTTTTACTTACACCGCACCCATGTTGCGTCTTATATATGGGTGCGTCTTATGTCAAATATTTTTTTACACAAATCGTTGACACTGCCGCCAAAGTCATTGATCTTCATTTCAGTAGCAATAATTCGAGCCTTCAATTTGATCGCTATCGTTGAAACGGCACGGTTACAGTCACGTTGCGAACGCACCCAGTTGGCTAGATTTTCTTCCATGTTCGGCCATCTTGCATTTGTACCTCTACGAGCTCGTTTCCTTGGATTCATCTTTGCAATCTCCACGTACATTTCTCTCGCTGCAGTCAAATTCTCTTCCAGCATCTCTGTTGCCACACTCCTTGGGAAACTTGATGACGTCTAATTTAAAGTCGGCCGTATATGATTTTTGCTTCGGAATAGTGACAGTTTTAAAATGTAAAAACATGCTAAGCAAATTGATCTCTCATTTATATATACCCGTAAAAAGATACTATTCCCACGTTTATATAAACTAACCAATTACATCGTGCATTTATTGGTCTATGTACCGTAGCAGAGATCTCGGAAACGCTTAACTACGCGCATTTGGACGCACAGTTGATATGGGACGCAGAATATCGCCCACACAGGAGCCTCCGTACGCACGTTTTTGTTGCAAAGAGGGAAGTTTTGCGGGCAAAATAAATATGTTCTAATCACTACGAAAACTGAAGCAATGCTTTTCATTTTAGATTGTTGCTGACTTCTTTGATCAAAGGTCACCTGCTTTCTTTGATGAAATCGCATGTGTTATTGAAGGCACCGCTAAAGGCCCCCATTGAAGGACTAAACAAATACCTGATTTTTATTGCTGCGGCAACATCAAATAATTGTAGAACATTAAGACAATGTCTTTTAAAAAATTCCTTAGTATATATCAATACTTCAGAGGTAATAAGTTTTCACTGAAGTTGCAGCAAAACTATTTTCTCTGTTGTTTTTTTTTAAATTGCTGTCGTGGGGTCGACTGTAGTCATTTCACGTTTCCACCCTCAGGGGTGGTCGATTGTAGCTAGTCAGTTGTATGGCTATTTTGATTATGTTACAGCATACAGATGGGATTATTCCGGAGCCCGAGAAGGGACACGCATTTATATGAAGCGTGTCCCTTTACGGGCTCCGTAGATTACAGTTGATATGGTACACTCAAATATGGTGGTGCTGCCGGAAGGTGGTACACTCTGTCGTACGCCGCGACTAGCGATTGTGGTCGTAAAGTCGAATGGTCGTAAGTTGTATACATGACTTATGAGGACTGTCATGTGACGCTGTGTAGCTTATTGCTTGAAGAGAAAAGTAGGATGGAATGATAACACAACTCCTAGACATATTATCATATAATCTATCTTGTGTGCGCATCTAAGCCTAAAATACAGACAGACAGGAGCCGTTTCAAGAAGTTGGGGGGCCTTAGGCACAAACACTAAACAAACACAACCGACACCTTTATAATGTTTTTGTTTTTGGGCCGCCGTGGAGCCCTCAGCATCCGCGGGGCCCTAAGCTCGTGCCTCGCGTGAATATGCCTTAAAACGGCACTGAGACAGACACAAATAGACTGGAAGACACAAAGATGATCGTATAATGAGAAAAAAGAGAAAGCGACAGGTGACTTAAATTAATAAGGATTTTGTTTAAAAAATCCAGCATAACTGTGTCATAATATATAGGAAAACGGTATTTGTGTGTATGTCTTCGTGGATATGTCTATATTTTGTTGACACGTGGTTAATTTTTTAAATTGGGTAATTTAATTTGTTGATTGTAACTATTATAAAATGCATGAACATGAAATAGGTTTAAATTTCATGCAAACGTAAGTAAATGCAAAATCCAAGACTTATGATTTGTCTTTTTTCGTAATAAATGTTTATGAACACACGGTTTCACTTTAGTGTCATAAAGTGCGTTCTAATGCAGTAATAAGCTGTCTGTCCATCATTCTTACAACAGAATCAGAAGTTTATTGTGTATAGTATGTACGCTTTATCAATGGTATACCATAAGATGTATAACTTTTTCATTTAAAGGAAACGAGCTATGCTGAGTTTCTCTTCAATGAAAAATTTATGCAACGTGTTCTATTTCTTCTAAACCAGACAATTCCCTTTACACTTATTAAAACTATTAAAGTTACAGAGCATTTTACATTGTTCTACTCTCTTCTTTCATATTATGTCTGTTTGCTTGACTTCTCGTCTGTTTTTTTTTTCTCCGTTTGTCCAGAGCTATTCCAACTCAACAAATTGTTTACTTATTGGTATATCTAGAACCCCCAACACCACACTTAATTTCTTTTTAGTTTAAACCTACGTTAGTTTTGATATTGTCCTGAATGAAGGCAATTAATTCGAAGTAAATTATCAGAGAGAGAGAGAGAGAGAGAGAGAGAGAGAGAGAGAGAGAGAGAGAGAGAGAGAGAAACAAAACTACTGTTTGTTTACTTGCTATTTCAAGGTTACAATTAATTAAACATCATTTTTGACTTTCGAATAATTTGGGAATTCCAGCTGGAAATAACTGTCAAAAATAATACTGTTATTCTCGTGCCAAATCCCGATCAAAAAATTCCGCTGTAAATAACTGTCAATAAAAATGTTGTTATTCCTGTGTCAAGTCTCGATCACAAAGTCCTACGAGAACAGTCATGGTCTTGTTGAATAATAATCGTCAACTATTGAAATAGTTCGCATGTGTATACTAAATGATGACAACTATAGCTTTTAAATTTCTTTTTGCAAAGATAGTCTATTATATGTTGGATTTGGAGAAGGGTGTTGGTTTCATCGGCAGCTTTAAGGAATTATTAACAAAAATTCATTTCACTCTCTCAAGTTTGGTCTGCGGAAATATAGCTTTAAGAAATTTTAAGTTAAGGGACTTTCAAAGTGTCTATTAAAATTACTGATGAATCGAATTTGTTTAGTAAATATGAGCATAAAACTGTCAAACATTTGCAATATAAAAAATGACCTATCACAGAAAGCAACAGCTGTTGTAACTATGACGCAAATTTAGAAGAATTACATCTTGTTACAATCTTGTTTAGACATATTCAACAGAGCAGAAAAATTAAGGGAACTGAACGTTTACATTTGAAATTCTTGCGACCGCTCAAGTAGAAAATATAGATAAGTAAGGAAAAAATCCAAATGCCATTGACTCTATTCATGTATCAACTACACCATTTTCAAATATTCCAAGCTAAAGATTAAAATACCATATAGGTAATGCAGAAACAACGATGACTCAACTGCACATTATATATCTAGACTGTGTCCTAGTGGCGTACATGGAGATTTTTCTAAGTGTTTTCGGAACAAATGCACATACAACTTTGTCTATATACAATATATCTCTCATTTAAAACTTATTTATTACGAACGAAGATGATGGCCCATTCTAGTCATCAGACATCATTGCGTGTGAGTAAGCTATTTAGCGACAGTATTGAGCGATGCATATTAACATATTAAAATCTTCATTTTGAGCAGGATCTCTCTCTCTCTCTCTCTCTCTCTCTCTCTCTCTCTATATATATATATATATATATATATATATATATATATATATATATATATATATATATATATATATATATATATATATGTATATATATATATAATCTAAATATTCAGGGTTTTTCAGTTGTAAAACTTAGTTCTACAATGAGAATCTCCATATAATTCCCTCTACACTGGATGACAAGGGTGAATACTTTTGTATAATTATATGTGTTAGTTATAAATCCGTACCCTTTTTTCCTTAGAACCTAACGATGCCTTTTTAAACGTATGTTTTAGTCCATAATGGTCCCTATTTGTTTGTTAGACTGACTGATAGTCATCACGTGATAGCATAACTCATTCTCGTGTTAGATTCTCTTAATCGCCATGGTGGCCCATTCAAGAGAAATTCTCATTATCCGCCCTTCATCCCAAACCCCCAGTGGGCCATGCATATTTAATTTTTTAAGGTCCATATTATATAAACCCCCTTTGTAGTATTTCTTGTAAGCCCGATAGTGGCATCTATAACGTTTTGCGTACAAACTTCAAAAACAATTAACAAGGACACTAATCTACACAAACTAGGTAAGAAAGCAATAATAATATCTAACACTGATCATTTTTTCATTTAAAGTGAAGTTCCTAAAAAGTATGCTATTCATATTGGTATGACTATCAACATACCATCATTGTCTTCATCTTGACCTACTCATACAAGAGTCTGAGATGCCCTATCAGGTTTCATTAATGCACATCTTTGCTCACGTAACTACTATATCGACATGCGGTGACGTCGCACGTGATTAAACGAATCTAAAGTCTGACGTTATTAGCTAATAGGTTTGATCCAAATCTGATTATACATAAAACCTTTAGAGTCGTACAAACTCAGCCAGTAAGACATACGATTAATATGCCTAGATGTCTCACATAGTACAAGTCATCCAACATACAGACAATACATCTTCACAAGATAAGCTTCAATGTAAAGTGTAATTGCAGTTTGTTATAAAATACAGCTCCCAGTGTGGTAAAAACATTTGGTAGATCACCAAATTAATATGTTTGGATGTCATGCATCATTACAAACAGCGTACAAATTAATAATATAAGACCTTATGCCAAGATTTATATTTGTTGGTTTTGTTTTGTTTTTTTTAAAAAAAAAAACAACCACCTGAGAATTAGAGCATCTAATCTGCTAACAGTCGGGGCAAACTAAATGTCAAACTAATTTATTTTAAATGCAGATGTCACTTAAAAGCAAAATCATTCATTCTATACAACAATCGGAATAAATTTTTAAACATAACTGCATCCTCTGGAATATCCAGCTCAGCCAATCAGATGCAAGCTGACATCATTAATGTGCCCGGATTTACACTCATAGTGAAAGTCATATAAGATCTAAATGATAGGTAAACTAACTCAGAGATTGATCCTTTTGATCAATAACAAGCTCAGTCAATCAGATACATGGTCAACAAAATATCAGTACCTACACTATTTATCTCATCTTGAGAATACAAACCTACGTATTTTCCAGGTTTTATCGAAATATGTGCAGAGAAGACTTTTAAAGTGGCAACAAGCATTTGTGGATGTAGAGATGGAGAATGCTATCAAATCACGAAAGAGCTAAAAAAATAAAAACGATAAAAAAGAGAAAGGAATGTCCAAACCTGACAAAAAAGTTTACAAATGAATTCATATCTTACTAAATTTCCTTGGTATTTGGCTTCCATCAGGAAACGATGAAATGAAAATATGTTTGTACAAATGCCATATGCATATTTGTGGACGCTGACACATTAGCATGAACACCTCGCCTAGCTTGAAATTTTTATTCCGAATTCATGCAAGTAAACAGATAATACAAAAGGCGTTTACAAATTATGGTGATCATGCTTTAGCATACGGTTATACAATGTCATTGCAAATGAGATTAAAAATAGATAAATTTTTATTACAAGCAAAAGTTATCATATTCAGTTATATATGGGTTAATGTTCCTTCCCCCCCCCAAAAAAAAAAAAATACAAAAGAAGAAATAGTTACACAATACTGGCGCGTTTTTATTGGCTTGACAAGTATGCTTTGAAAAATACGAATTTTTTGTTATATTGAGAGGAAGAGAGCTGAACATTTCTCAATCAATTGAATCTGAATATTATGTACGAAAAGGTCATATTAAGATAAATTAAAACCCCAACATTGATTCTGTATATCTCAATCCACCAAAGTGCCAGCAGTTTGTCTCAGCCCAGTATGGTGCCATTTGTTTTGTTTAAATCACTAAGACATCACGTGCTTGTCTGATCCCACTAAGATGTCGGTATAGAACACGGCCCACTTGGTATTTTGTGTGATTTAATACAAACAAATATACAGTTAGGCCGTTTTGGTTTCTTCACGTTTCACCCAATGTTTGCAACATTTTCATTTGATAAGCAATAGTGATGTATTTGTGTAACGTTCGCTACTAAGATCTTTGATTATAAAAATCAACAACACAAAAACTAGGTGGGATCTGGTCCAAGGGTAAAAGGGTAATGATCTAAAATTCGTCCGGTAATCTATATTGACTTTCACACTGTCTAAGAAGCTACCTTCCATTTGGTCAGGTCAATCGATGGCAGTTCTTTGCATCTCACTATGGGATTACTGAAATAGGGAAAGTGATTCTTGACAAGAACGTTTCTTCATACAGTTAATGTCCATTATTACATGCACATAGACATACATGCACATACATACATACATACATACATACATACATACATACATACATACATACATACATACATACATACATACATACATACATACATACATACATACATACATACATACATACATACATCATACATACGTGCGTGCATACATACATACATACATACATACATACATACATACATACATACATACATACATACATACATACATACATACATACATACATACATACATACATACATACATACATACATACATACATACATACATACATACATAAACACATACATACATACATACATACATACATACATACATACATACATACATACATACATACATACATACATACATACATACATACATACATACATACATACGTACGTACGTACGTACGTACGTACGTACGTAAGTACGTACATACATACATACATACATACATACATACATACATACATACATACATACATACATACATACATACATACATACATACATACATACATACACACATACATACACACACGCATTCATACATACATACATACATACATACATACATACATACATACATACATACATACATACATACATACATACATACATACATACATACATACATACATACATACATACATACATACATACATACATACATATGTATATTTTGTGTTTGTGTGTGTGTATGTGTGTGTCTTTGTGGAATGATTGCATCATGGGCTTGCTAGGTTTTCGAAATCTTATTATACTGTAAATTAAGCCTATTATAATTCGTGTATTATTCATAAAAAATACGTATTTTATTCCTTTTTGATTCAAAAATTGAATATGCACAACTGAAGACAAGTAAGACAATATTTTTTTGCATGTTATTTTGAATGTTGTTTGTAACAGGTAGTTTTGTGACATTATTAAAGAATAAATTTTAGTAATTGCCCTCAAACAGATATTCAATCACGTGATTAGGATTTGCTAGTTGCTTTTTATAGACACTTTCAAGTGTGCTCGTGTAACCTCCGTATTTATTTTGCAGCAAGATTTATCACTTTACAAAATCGACTCGTGTCTTTTAGCAGAAAAGTTCTCTCTTACAAACTTCATAGCAAAAAGTCATTACATTCACGATATATTCTTATAAAATTGGGAAAATAGTACACCATCTTTTCGGGTAGTTTTGTATCCCTACATGAGAAGATAACATACATTTTAGAAAATAGCGCAAGGTAAACTCGAAGTGTTTTTATGCCACCACATCAGGTGGTAATACCACATTCGAAAAACGGTACAATGGTTCGATATGTAACATCCTTACTACTCTTAAAACTGCAGGTAAAACTAGATGTATTTGACGAATTTATAGACAAAATTTTACTGACCTATCTCCAGGCAGTTTAAAGGCGTCTTTACTAATTTCTTTCAAATCCAGATAGGCACAAAGTACCGCTGACAGTGACGTTTTCCTGATCTCATTCAACTGCTCTGAAATATACATATATATATATATATATATATATATATATATATATATATATATATATATATATATATATATATATATATATATATATATATATATATATATATATATATATAATCTGCTTAAGTTTGTAGATGAGGTAACTTAGAGTATAGGCTGCTGTAAATATAATGTAACTATTTATGAGGTTAAATTATTTCCTTCAATTATATTATCGTCAGGATGAGTACACATCTCATGCATCTACGTCAGTGAATATTGATGATAACAGCTCTGACGATGAATGTATTAACAATGCTTTCGTTGCAGGTAGTATCACTACTTCTACTGATGCTGCGGGTGCTGTTAATAATAATAATAATAATAATAATAATAATAATAATAATAATAATAATAATAATAATAATAATAATAATAATAATAATAATGCATATAGTAGAAATAGAAGAAGCAGCAGCAGCAGTAGTAGTAGTAATAGTAGTAGTAGTAACAGTTGTTGCATTTTCATTATGGTAGTTGAAAAACTATTTACTTGTAGAAAATCCTTGTGGTTTTGGACGTTCGTACCAATAGGAATCCCCTTCTTTAAGGTTCTGGAATTCTCTACCCAAGATGCAATTCAAGGTTGGACCCAACTCAGAGCTTGTCTCCCTTCTTTCAGTGAGTGCTCCTGTGAACAGGTCTATGTCACGAGGATCACTAATGAAGACAAGAAAAAGTTAACAAGAATCGATATTGTCTGCATGACGTGTATATTTGTTTATAACGTTTACGCCTCACAAATATTCCAATATCTTTTAAATATTGCAAGAACCTCAAAGTGCTCTTAGGTTTCAACTAACAAAGTTAATCGTCAAATCCGAGAATGCCTCAAATTCAGCGTGTATTTAATTAGAAACTACGCTTCCACAAATGATAGGCATAAATGGAATGGATTTGCATACACGTCTATTATTGCTTTATTTAGATAAATATATTTAAATATTTAAATAAAACGTTTGGTGATCAGAAAGAATTTGCAGGTCCGAATACACAGTGAAATAGATAATTATTATGTTCTCTCTCTCTCTCTCTCTCTCTCTCTCTCTCTCTCTCTCTCTCTCTCTCTCTCTCTCTCTCTATATATATATATATATATATATATATATATATATATATATATATATATATATATATATATATATATATATATGTGTGTGTGTGTGTGTGTGTGTGTGCGCACGCGCGCGTGTGTATAGTAAGTACGCTTTATCAATGATATGCCATAAGATGTATAACTTTTTCATTTAAAGGAAACGAGCTATGCTGAGTTTCTCTTCAATGAAAAATTTATGCAACGTGTGGTATATTATTGATAGAGCGTACATACTGCACATATGTTTTATTTATATCACTTACAAAAACATATATTTTCACTTTGAACGGGTTCAGATTTTCTACAGGCAGCTGTGTATTGACAAAGTGAATGAAATCCTCACCTCACCGATTGTCTCCGCTACAAGATATAGTTCTATTCTTTTGTTGCTATTCACAATCATCTTTGCATTTTGATAAGTTGATTGTTTTCATTTTTGGTTTCTATTTTTCTTCACATTGATTAAATCAATATCAATACACACTTGAGAGATGTCTTTATTAATAAAAGTACAGCACTAAAAACACAAGGTTCGCTACGCTATTCACATAAACGCTAAAACAAATTTTATTTGTTTGGGTCACAGATGCGCAAAGGTAATGCAAAATTTATTTGAATTTAGAGATCGACACGTATTTGGAAGGCAAATCGATCATTGACTTATGAAATTAAAAAATGTATTGTTTTTAAAAATTACATTTAGAGTATAAAAATGATTAAGTGTGTTGTAAAAACCGAATTTCAAAACAGAATGTTTGCAAGGGCTAGAAAAGCTCTGTAGAACATATACTTAAATAAAACAAGTATTGACAAAATTCATGAACGAAAACTTTAAACATAACAGTTTTGATTTTATAAAACGTATGGTCAACAGGATATGTAAAAAATAAATTAGTAATAGGTAAATAAATGACATATCTCAACGCATTTATCAGTTATTCCCAGACAATAACACACATCGCACGTCCTCTATATCTCTATTACATGGATTTTTTGCACCAGGAGAATCAATTAAAATTACCGAATACTCTGTATAAATAAGCAAGGTAGGAAAGCGCATTCATATTCCAATCAAAAATATCGAATGTACAAAAACATATGCATCTTTTAGACTTCCACGTTCCC
This sequence comes from Potamilus streckersoni, assembly GCA_016746295.1. Taxonomy (NCBI): domain Eukaryota; kingdom Metazoa; phylum Mollusca; class Bivalvia; order Unionida; family Unionidae; genus Potamilus; species Potamilus streckersoni. The sequence continues at coordinate 35,060 of JAEAOA010002066.1, forward strand.
CGACAATCATATTCGCACACACGCGCGCGCATATATAAGAAAGCATGTGACTGCAACTCTTTTTCTTCTTTCTCCAAGCTGAGATGGAAGTAACTGAAAATTTAAACGTACTTACTCGTAAACTTTGCGAAGCAAGGTTATATCTGTGCTATGATGATCAACAAGACTGTTCCAGTTTGCAGAGAGAGCAGATAAACGACAGCTTTCTCGATGTTTGCCATAAGGAGGTATACCGTGATCTCGTCCCCGGTTTATGTTGAGTGAAGCAAGATCAAAGCTTTCATTAGTGGTGAAGTTCTGAAAAAGTCTGTTTCTAGCCGAATTCTCCACTATTCTGCAAATGGATAGTAGTGGTAATAGTAGTAGTAGTAGTAGTAGTAGTAGTAGTAGTAGTAGTAGTAGTAGTAGTAGTAATAATAATAATAATAATAATAATAATAATAATAATAATAATAATAATAAATAGAACTGTGTGCCACGAACAGTTGTATTTCATTACATAGCACAATTATGTTGGAGACCCAAATTTCAGTAACGTTCTGGGACATGGTCCTGATACTTTTTTTTATTTCCGTCTGCCTACAGCTGAATAAAATATCGTAGTCTGATTTATAGTAAAATAACACCATCTTATAACCACGATATTATTAGGAAAGTAATTATCTTGTGATAGAAGAAAAGTAAAATATCTCAGCTAGATAGAAATCACAGCCAATATCCATCGAAAATTAAACTGTCGGTATAGACAAATTCAATTTGAATGTAAATTGTTGTATAAGTTGTAATCTAAAAGCTGTAACAAAATGAGACGCGTAAACTTATACTGTAGCTGATACTTAGAGAGATATTTGGACAAAAATAAGAAATGTTTACTCTGACGTCTATGGTATACCATTTATATAATATCCAGGAAATTGTGACATCGGGGAAGATTTTTTCAGAGAGAGAGAGAGAGAGAGAGAGAGAGAGAGAGAGAGAGAGAGAGAGAGAGAGAGAGAGAGAGAGAGAGAGAGAGAGAGAGAGAGAGAGAGAGAGAGTAACCATAACACACTAAACAAACGATTTGAAAAAATACGTAAGAAAATACGTACAGTTCAGACTGAAAACAATTGCACTTTTGAAAGTCGAAGGTATGTTTGCAGTCTAAGGGATACATGTACTTAGTGCATTCAAATGCGCTGCTAAATAACTAAAACATGCTTTTAATCCAAAATTTTTCTAAAAGTTGGATTTGGCAATTAGTGTATTTCGCAACATTCCACATTGCCTATGGGTTGGCATACGTGACACGTGTCATGCTAAATAATCATAAATATAATTATATTTCTAATTTTGGCCAATACTTTGTAAAAGATAGAACCATTTTGCAAAAAGAAAAGAAACAAAATACTTTTTTAACTAGTTTATCATGAATAATGAAAACAGGCTGATGATATCAGTATAATCGTCAAAAGATTATTAGGGAATTTTCGTACATTCTTTTAGAGTCGTTTAAGAAGTTTGGGGTCCTAGGCACTGTTAACACAACCGACACCGAAATTTTGTTTTTTGGGCCGTTTCAGGAGCCACCCTACCCAACACCACCCCATCCCACCAAGCTGTGCGGGGCCCTAGACAAATGCCTTGCGTGCCTATGTCTTAAAACTGCACAACAATCTTTACTGACTGAAGTACTAATAGAGTGAAAAATAAACGCAGTAACACCGGAAAAATACTACATTAAACAGCATACAGGCAAAACCGTGCAATAATAATAATAATAATAATAATAATAATAATAATAATAATAATAATAATAATAATAATAATAATATCAATTATTATTTATAGAAGAAGATATTATTATTTATAGAAGAAGATATTATTATTATTATTATTATTATTATTATTATTATTATTATTATTATTATTATTATTATTATTAGAAGAAGAAGAAGAAGAAGAAGAAGAAGAAGAAGAAGAAGAAGAAGAAGAAAATGATGATGATAAAGATTAGAAAAAAAAATTACCGTAATAATAGGAATATGGAGAAGGTTTTTGAGATCTAAATTTTGAGGACTAGGGAAGCCACAAATAAAATTACAAAAATATCTGTGAGATGACATTAATAATAATAATAATAATAATAATAATAATAATAATAATAATAATAATAATAATAATAATAATAATAATAATAATAATGACATTTATGTTTGAAACCCATAGAATATTAGATGTCACACTTACTCTATAACTTAGATCAAGTGATAGTACATAACGATTGAAAAAGCCTGAGCTATGATTATTCAGAAATCTGTTAGAGTTTCAAAGGTGCATTAGCTATGTGACGAGGGTGTGACAATTGTTACCTATGTGACATGAGTGTAGCAATTGTTGCCTAGGTGACAATGGTGTGGCAATTGTACATTTATGCGGGACTGTACCTATCTGTGGTCGGGGCAGCTTCGCTGATAAGCCATTTTAGAATACCTTGGCTGCCCGTACGTTGGTTTAGAAATATCAGATGAGGGTTATTGAACGTCCTGACTATATCAAATGGACCCGTTTCTCTACCAGTCTGTCTGGTATGAAGATCAATATAAAGGTCTTGATACGTCGGAATCCACGTGTGCCCCATCCTTTGATGGAAAAAAAATAGCAACATGGATGAATAAAGAATGAAAAAAAAAACGGAATAACAGTTTGGCGTTCAAAAACGAACAAACAGAAAGAACCACGTCACATGACATAAGAAAAGATATATTAAGTAACAAATAAAGTATTTTTTAAATTATTTATAACGCAGGCAAGTCCAATCATAACGATCTCTGTCTTTCACGACAATGATCGGAGAAAAGATCACGGAATTCTTTAATTCAGAGACAAAACAGATGTGATATACAAGGTTGTTTACGACTCCATTTTGACTGGATTTCAATACGATCCAGTCAATGTACCGTGTATTAATGCACTGGGAACACAACTGCCTTTAGGTAGCGATATAATCCAAAATCGTGAGAGTTGTGTGGATCGTGGAGATTTTTTTTTCATTATAGAAAAGCCACGAGGTGATCTGTTTGCAGATTAGTAGTGAATTATGATGATAAACATCCTTACTAAGACATCTATTTACTTGTGATCAAGAACTCAACACCCACAAATGATGCGAGCATCTGGACATGGAAAAAAACTTTTTACTTTACTAAATCAAATGGGTGACTGGCTATTTTGGCTCACGTTTCTAAATCAAATGGCTGTCTGAGTATTCCGACTCACTTATCTAATCAAATGGATGACATGCTATTGGTAATCACTTTTCTAAATCAAATGAATATCTGGCTAATCGGACTCACGTTTCTAAATCAAATGTATGTCTGACTATTCGGATTCACTTTTCTAAATCAAATGGATGTCTGGCTATTCGGATTCACTTTTCTTAAATGGATGACTCGACTTTCTGGCTTTTCTAATCAAATGGATGACTGGGCTCAAGTTTCCAAATGAAACGGATCACTGGCTATTCGGATTCACTTTTCTAAATCAAATGGATGTATGACTATTCAAGCTCACATTTCTAAATCAAATGGCTTAATTGAATATTCGGGCTTACTTCTGCCACAGAAAATCCTCATTGTTATATTAATCCGAATAAGATTTTTAATATAATTGCTTACTATTTTTTACTACATTTATTTTTAAATAATATAATAATTGTATAAAATAATGAAGAGCAAAATACACAGATGAAAGAACAATCTCTTAAAATGATATTTAATATTCACTGACGACAGATAAATAATAATTAACTTCAATACTTAAAGCGAGTACCAGCTTATCACCTTAAAATTTTTAAAACATAAACTGTCAGTTTAAACCCTGGCTCAACTGTGGCTGACCGGGTATTTCTGTCTGATCGAATATTACGTATCGTAACAGCTGCGGTGGCTTTTGTGATCATATTAATTCGTAATATATGATATCATTATAAGCAACAATATTTTTAGAAAATGACAAGGAGAAGATAAAACCATCTAAATAGCTATCACCAATGTGCGGTGTACCAGTATTTATTAGTCAGCAAGCTATAAGTTGCAAAATACGACTGACGGCATTTTTGACTAACCTAAATGAATTTTCATTTGGTCCAATTGATAACAGAATCATCGTCACCGTCGTGGTAATCATCTTGTCATTACATTTAATGGCTTACCTGTATGCTATTCCAAATTCATTTGAAATGGAAGCGTCACGTTTGATGTCATAGCAATTATTGTAACCGTCATCATGGCTACGGAGTTTGTATTTGCTCATTGTGGATGGGGACAATATGGCTTTAAGAAATCCGTTGTAGATAATATGCTGCAACTGGGCAATGTTGATTTTTCTGGCTTCTTGGAACAATTTGTTTGCATCCCAAGTGGGATTGACTTTACTTAAAGCGTCAACGATTCGGTTATGTTCATTTACGAATAGTGTATGGAAGGAAGTGAGTGATGGAACCTGGTTGACTTCGGAATGACCTTGAACAAAGGTAAAAAAAATGTAATCAATCAATCTTTATTATTCTGACAGTATGAAGTAATCCTTAAAAAGTAAATTGGCAAGACAGTGAACCTTTCTTCATAATTCGTGTATTTATAACATAAATTAATATGATTAAATTTTTTGGATTATAAGAAATTTACAAATTTATCATTCACAGTTCATAAGAAACACAGAACACAAACAGCGACATGTATTATACCAACCCATCAATCAGCGAACATGTTTTTATCATATGTTTACTATTGCAAAATTATTCACCAAAGTTGCAAATCTTTATGCATTCATTGACAGATCCATTTTTAGATAAATATATAGCATGGAAGTTAGTTTAATTGGTTTCTTCGAAGATAAAACGATAGGCGAATTTAGTAATAATTGAAACAGTCACACACACACACACACACACACACACACACACACACACACACACACACACATGCTTAGGAGCCTTACCTGCATTATGGCAAAATTCAAATTTTTTATTTAGTGTACATGTCCCTTTAGGATTCCTTGGTAAGTTGTATTTATTGCTCGTTATCATGTATCCTGAAAATTATGCAAAGAAGATAAGACGTCATAAATTTCATATCAATATTCATCATTTATTGGTTCTCATTCTATAATGCATACATGGGAGACACTGATTTCCCAGACACTAACTGATTTTATGTAGCCTGCATGTGTTGAAAAAGATCAGTTTGCTGATAGTGTGCAGTCAATATACACATGTAATCAATCATACTTGCATGGTCCTTTCAATACAATATTGCAAAAATTACTATCCCTGTCAATAGTAACGTTGTGAAAGGCTGCCCACCCCACACCACCCCTATTAGGTAAATAAACCTTTTTTCCAGGGAACATAAACCGAACTGGAACTAAAATATAAAATTTCTTACCGCGATCTCGCAAGACCGATAACTGATCGTCGGTGGAGCCATAGACAGTAGAACCGTCGATATAGGAAGTTTCTTCATTCTGCTGTTGTCGGTAACCTTGATAATAATAATAATAATAATAATAATAATAATAATAATAATAATAATAATAATAATAATAATAATAATAATAATAATAATAATAATAAAGTACGGATAGCAACATCAGTTTCTTATTCATGTTTTTATTCATAAATACTTCTGCATTTGATTAGCCAACCCTGGGAATAGATTGTGAATATAGATAAAAATTTGGATAGGAATTTTTAAATTACAGATTTACATTAAAGGAACAGAGAGAAAATATGTACTGGCACACAGCATACAACTACAAAACCATACATTCAAAATGCAACAACTGAAACATACAGATTTCTATAACTACTAAAATAGATCAACAGCTCTGGAAGTCTAAGTTGTTAGAGCGTCCGCTTTGGATACGGGTATTCGCGGGTTCGAAACAGGACGAGTCATATCATTGACTATTAAAAATGGTACTTGGACCTGTCTCTCTTTGCGCTGGTGTCAGGATAATGTGACTGGTTTGGACTATAAACTGCCACACTGCAGAGATCGTAGCGATATGACTGAAAAATTGTCAAAGATACGTTAAAAATCCAAATCACACACACACACGCATACACAATGAGTGAGCCATTGATTCAAACCATGCCTATTAAATGTATTCTTATACTCAAACCATTCAACAGTTATCATTCTAATTCAACGCCATGCTTATTTAACGTCATTGCAATCTCACACCGTGCTACTGTTAATATTGCTTATTTAACGTTATTGCAAACCAAACCATGCCACTGGTAATTAGAGTTGTTCTGATGATCAATTATAATCGATAATCAGTTGGTTAGATGAACCAATCCTCCAATCGATTGTGAAACTCCATAATCGATTGCACGGTAAGGGAGATAACTGTGAAGTGCTCGGCACAGACTAGGTCCCTCTCCTTGTTTTTTGGGAAGAAAACCGAGGATTCCAAACAAAATCTTTAAAACGCCGCTAGATGGAATCAGTACACAATTAATACAATCCGGTTCAGTACCCACGAATGTAGTCCCAGTCTATTTTTAGATCACTTTTTCCGGTCTAAATTTGGTGGTGATACTAGAGTCAGATTTTGGCATTCTTGGTAAGGATTTAAAGGCAATTGATTATTCTGTAAAATGTGATCTTATGGTGTGGTTGTCTGTGTGTATTTCGGCGACAGTGCACATTGAGTAATAAGGTCATGGTGATGATCCGGAAGTGAAATCTGTGTTCCGTTGCCTGGTGTTTTGTTTACAATTCAGCCTCTCAAAAAAATGTAGGTCAACCCTTGACAAGAACTAAACCGTAAAGTCATCTTTGAAGGTATTTTAGATTAACATATGATTTGTATTGATTGTCACACAGTGGAAAGTTCAGTACTGAGGAACAAATGTAGAGACCATATAGTAAAATTAATTGTGTACTATGGCCAGATATCATACCTGTACCATGGAGGAAAATGATCCCAAACAATATATCCATATCCTGGAGGTAAAGCTCGTTCTTGTGTTTGGACATACTTCGGATTTTACAAAGCACAGGAGAGTCCACCGACAAAGGATAATTTAGAAACGATCAAGATCGTATGCAAACTCTGCAGAGATCGTAGCAATATGACTGAAAAATTGTCAAAGCTACGTTACAAATCCAAATCACACACACACACACACACACACGCATACACAATGAGTGAGCCATTGATTCAAACCATGCTTATTAAATGTATTCTTATACTCAAACGGTTCAACAGTTATCATTCTAATTCAACGCCATTGCAAACTCACACCGTGCTACTGTTAATATTGCTTATTTCTTATACTCAAACGGTTCAACGGTTATCATTCTAAATCAACGCCATTGCAATCTCACACCGTGCTACTGTTAATATTGCTTATTTAACGTTTTTTCAAACCAAACCATACCACTGGTAATTAGCGTTGTTCTGATGATCAATTATAATCGATAATCAGTTGGTTAGATGAACCAATCCTCCAATCGATTGTGAAACTCCATAATCGATTGCACGGTAAGGGAGATAGCTGTGAAGCGCTCGGCACAGTCTAGGTCCCTCTCCTTGTTTCTTGGGAAGAAAACCTAGGATTCCAAACAAAATCTTTAAAACGCCGCTAGATATCATACCTGTACCATGGAGGAAAATGATCCCAAAACAATATATCCATATCCTGGAGGTAAAGCTCGTTCTCATGTTTGGACATACTTCGGATTTTACAAAGCACAGGAGGGTCCATCGACAAAGGATAATTTAGAAACGATCAAGATCGTATGCAAACTCTGCAGAAAGGTGTATGCAAACACAGAAGTCTGCAGTTTTATTAATAAAGCACCACGAAATTTCTGACAACATGAAATCACCTTAACGGTATTATAAAATAACAAGAAATGCAACGGTGACCACAACCCTCCGCTCGATTCGAATTTTCTCACGCGTCTTATATCCCTTCAGAATCGCATGAAGACTGAAATCTACACAAATCCATTAAAAAAAACAGTAATGTATTTTCCCATCACTCTCGGACGACCATTACATGAATCCAATCCGGCGAATTAACATTTATTTTTACCATTACGGTCACAAACCCCGGAAAAGTGAACCATTGGAGGAAGTAGCCAATTTCTACTAGTTTCATCTCTGCAGTAAATATGCGTAAGAGTCTAATAATCGTTCCAAACACGGCGCAGAATCTGTTTTCTTTTAAGACTTGGGAAATTTATTAATGCGGACTGCGAAATTAACAGTAATATAATAATGTAAATAACATTTTTATGATGCATTCATTATTGTGAGCAAATACTATTAATTTCGCAGTCTGCATTATTAATTTTATGATTGGGAATTAAAAAGTGTTGTGTTAGAAACACAAAAATTTCAAGGCAGTCACACTTTGAAAAACATAAAATAAAGCCTGTTAACCGCTCAGTGGTGATAAGGAGTCTTCCAATACCAACTGGAGTCACTGATAATGCAGCCTGTTAGATAAACGCTTTTGATTCATTTCAATGGACTCGAATTGTTTCTTATGGTCACAGAACCAACCTTATTGTGAATAAAAAAGATTTAGCTATTCCAGAACTATCACTTATCATTTTATCATTGCAAAGGGGCACAAACTTGTGACCTTTTTCCTTCCAAGCACAAGCATAAATCATTTGCTAATGTGTAAGCAATAGTAACTACTTGACATAGGTGATAGAGGACACAAGCTCAAGATGGATGTTCTAAGGAGATGAAATAACACTTATGACATGTTTGAACGACTGCTTGAGCAGACACCTGTTATAATGGCTATTATTAGTGACACAAACATAAGCAAGTCAACAGCTGCAACATTGAAAAATTATGTTTATACATATGACAAACAAGCATTGGTTCAAAAACTTGTGGAAGTTCTCTAACCGTTCCTGAATGCAACAAACAGTGTTTGCGCAGACAAATTACCAACCATTCATAAAGTTATCCCAATACTTCTTAAACTTACCAAGTGTGTAGAAACAAACATTAATGACATACCTCCATTTGCCAAACATAATGATGTAATGAGAGAAGAATTTGATAGTATAACACAGGACAAAGATCTAGCTCCTTTGGGCTGTTTATTGAATCGTATTATGATGGATCATGAGCTCCTACCTGACAGTGAGTGAGCAGATGGACATGCTCTGCTTTTGAAGGTTGCTCTTGACATGGCTGATGTGAAAGTGAATGTCACAGTAGAGACAGGGACACCTGATGAACATTCTTCAGACATACTGCTACCTCTACCAACAGTACCATTACTACTAAATATCAGAGATGGCAACGCTAAAACTATGGTTACACCTAGTTCACCAAACAAGAAAGCAAAGGTCAATATTAACATGGATGATTGATTGAAAGATGTTTTTTGCCTCTGTGGAAGTAACACAGACAATACTAGATGTCATCCGTCAGAAGGTTTCCAGATATCTAGATGTTCCATCTGATACCAATCTCACAATGTTATAGTGATGGAAGCAAAACTGCCAGTTCTACCTCCGTCTTAGATCAGAAGAACCTAAGCGTTCCGGTGTCATCCAGTGAGAGGGCATTTAGTCTGGCTGGATATCTTATTAGCAAAAAACAGGATCGTTTAAGATGTGACAATGTAGACTTGACAATATTTTTTTTAAAAAATCATTGAATATTGGTAGTGTCGGTGTAACAAACAAAATAGTAAGCAGTATTCTGCAAAAGATTTATTTGTTCAGTATCACTCAAACATTTCGCTTGTATTTTATTTTATCTTTTGTTTCACTTGTAATATGGATAACATTTTGATCTAGTCTTAAGAATTCTTGTCTTGGTGTTTTTATATCATTATATGATTTTGTGTTAAACTGTGAAGTTAATAAATGAAAACATTGTTTGGTGTCTTTTTCAGTTTAAATGTAAAATGTGAATTATAGGTTCCTTGATTTTAGTAAATAATGAAAAGCAAGAAAAGCATGTCATTCTATACTTTGAACAATAGACAAATCACATATAAATAATAAGTTTCTTGGGCAATTGCAACAGTATTTGTTTGCGCAAAAATGATAAGCCAAAGAAAGCTTCTTTTGTAGAACAAAAATAGCTCAACGCAATAAAAATATAATATTTTATGAGGTTAAATTTTATATATATATATATATATATATATATATATATATATATATATATATGCAATAAACTGACGACGAACAGTACCAAACTAGTAACTAACTAGCCTAAGCGCTTTCGACTCTTAATGAGTCTTTTTCAAAGGCAAATACAAAACATAGTTACGACAAACAAATAAACACAAAAACGTTGTGTTTGTAAACCTCTACATTTCTGTCTTCACATGTGCTGAAACTATAAATACAACCAGCTTGTATAGACTAGTTGCGGAAACTGAAAACGTTGTATAATTCCCTAAAAGTCTACAAGCCAAAGCGACATCTAGTTTTTCCAACTCAAACCATGTTTTCCTGGACATAACAACCAGACTGGTGGAAAACAAATTACACACAGACATCTACTCGAAACCAACCGACAAACATCAGTATCTCCTCCCAACCAGCTGTCATCCAAAACACTGCATTAAGAACATTCCATATAGCCAGGCACTAGGGATACGCAGAATTTGCTCCGACGATGAAAGATTCCTAGAAAGGTCTGAAGAGCTGGCTAAACATTTAATTTAACGAGGCTATGACAAAGACCTGATTGCGGAGGCAATCCAAAGGGCCAAACAAACAAACCGTGATGACCAACTCAGATATGGACAGAAAGAAAAGGTTGATAGGATACCATTTATTCTGACCTATCACCCAGACAATCCCAAAGTAGGTAAAATCATCGCAAACCACTGGCCAACCGTGCATTCGTCAGACATACTAAACCTAATACTTCCGAACAAACCTGTAGTAGCTTACCGGAGACCAAAACACCTAAAGGACATTCTAGTCAGGGCAAAGCTAACGCCAATCGCTAGTCAAACGCAACCTAGTCAATCTGGACCCTGTGGCGATAAAAGATGCAAAAAACCTGTCAACATATGATAGAGACCAAGACATTCACTAGCACAGTGACTAAAGAAAAACTAAACATACATGGTCCAAACAAAACGTGCAAAACAGAGAATGTGATTTATCTCATCACATGTAAGATCTGTGGCCTTCAGTACGTGGGAGAAACTGAAAAGCTACACATAAGGATAAACCTTCATAGATCTGATTGGATGACAAAAAAGCTGTACAGAAGCCCGGTCGCAGAACACTTCTCCTCCCCTGGCCACACTTTCAGTGATATAATACTTATCGCTATTGCTAACAACCACAGCTGGAGTTCCGAAACCAGGAAGGAAAAGGAATCATACTGGATACGCCGCCTTAGAACATTGAAACCAAGCGGTCTAAACCAAGAAGACTAGAAAATGAAAACTATGCACTAGTAGAATTTAACATTTTCTAAATCTTCTTATTATCCTTCAATTTTTACTATAAGAATAACAGGTATAGAATCAAATATCCGGGATATAATCTGCGTTACATATGTACAAAAAGTAAAACTAGATATCGCTTTGGCTTGTAGACTTTTAGGGAATTATACAACGTTTTCAGTTTCCGCAACTAGTCTATACAAGCTGGTTGTATTTATAGTTTTAGCACATGTGAAGACAGAAATATAGAGGTTTACAAACACAACGTTTTAGTGTTTATTTGTTTATCGTATATATGTTTTGTATTTGCCTTTGAAAAAGACTCATTAAGAGTCGCAAGCGCTTAGGCTAGTTAGTTACTAGTTTGGTAGTGTTCGTCGTCAGTTTATTGCAGCTATTTTAATTAATCCCTGACACACGTGATCCCTTGATGGATCCAGTACGCTTGAAAGGGTTGTTATTCGCCATATGATTTGTATTCTTTATATATATATATATATATATATATATATATATATATATATATATATATATATATATATATATATATATATATATGATTACTCTTGTACATTAATTAACAATTTTAACTCTTGAACAAATATATAACTATATAAGAAACAAAAATTAAAATTTACTTGTGATAATACTAAAGGAGTAAAGGATTATCAGTAAGTTGTGTGGAGCCGATAATCGATTATGAACTATTAACCAATCCCATCAGTATTGTTACTCATACTTATTTAACGCCATTGCAAACTTCAACCATGGCACTATTACCTATGCTTAGTTAACGCCTTTGCAAACTCAAACCATGGCACTGTTAATCATACTTATTTCACATTATTGCAAACTCGAACCATTTCACTGTTAATCATACTTATTTCACATCATTGCAAACTCGAACCATATGATTGTTATTCATGCTTATTTAACGTCATTGCAAACTCACACCATGCCACTGTTAATCATACTTATTTAACGTCATTGCAAACCAAACCATACCACTGTTATTCATGCTTATTTAACATCATTGCAAACTCGAACCATGCCACTCTTAATCATACTTATTTAACGTCATTGCAAACACAACCATACCACTGTTAATCATACTTATTTAACGTCATTGCAAACCAAACCATACCACTGTTAATCATACTTATTTCACATCATTGCAAACCAAACCATACCACTGTTATTCATGCTTATTTAACGTCATTGCAAACTCGAACCATGCCACTGCTATTCATGCTTAGTAAATGATGCCTTGTCTCAAAACGTAAAGGTATCTGGAATGGAGTTAATAAAGTACCTAATCTCTCATTTGCCGCTTTTGATCGTGTAACTTTTAAACACGTGCCATCACGAAAAAATGGGTCACCGCGTGGGATCCTGATTGGAATGCAGTCCTTTCTAGAAAAAAATAAAACAACAAAAACAGAAGAAAATATATTTTTAAAAAAAATTGGCAGTAAACAATGTTAGCCAGATTTTCACGCTGTGCTATTGTTATTCGTTCTCTTCTCTTTAAAGTGCCGGCTTTAGTAATCATCGTGATTTAGTTATAGTGGAATGTCAAAATTCAAGAATGCGGTCTTTTTTTTTTTACAGATTATATACTTTCTAGCTTACGAAACATCAAGCCAAAGAAGGGTTTGACGTCAAAAATAAGCGAACCATTTCCTAGATGACGATTATTTGTTGTATTGATGTTTATGTTATTAAAGTGTCATAAATAAATAAATAAATAAATATCCACCGGTTATTTTCACTCAGTACAATGTATGTATGTATGTATGTATGTATGTATGTATGTATGTATGTATGTATGTATGTATGTATGTATGTATGTATGTATGTATGTATGTATGTATGTATGTATGTATGTATGTATGTATGTTACTCACGATTCGTTTGGTCCACAACAGGTTTCATCTAAACAAGATTTAGAGATTTAAGTATTGATTCTCGGCAATAAAAGAGTTTACCAATTACCGATATTTAAAAGTAACACGAGATATCACATTATCTCGCAGTTCAAAAGCTATATTGATAATTTTGACGTTATTATTCGACTAGGATATGACTTATTCCAAAATAGGAAACCAACATATTGACAGAAAAGTTGGGGTTGTGGTGTATTCCTTCAGACAGAAGGAATCTTTCCTCATGTAAATATAGTCCATACTGACCCGGATAATATTGATTGGTTTCATTTCAATATGTCTCTCTTTGATAACGATGAAGATCCTGTTATATGTTGCGGTGTATGTGCTCATCTAGGCCCAACCACTAACAGTGAATTCTCGATTTCATAATCAAGATGAAGTTAATAGAGTGTGGTCAAACTTCTTCGACACCGTAGGACAGATGAACTAAAATACGGATATTTCTTGGGTCATAAATTATATGTATTATAGTCAGATACTTTAATTATAGAACTGATGTTTTGTATGAGCGCGGGGCACAAAACAACAACCCGCTTTAGTTAGACCACTCCAAGTTAAAATCTCTGAATCAGAAATACCAAATATATGTCTTGTATAACATTTGCTATCTCTTATGGGATATATGCTACAGATGAATACATAAACCTAAGTATTTTTCTCTCGACAAAATTTGACTTTTAGTTTGTTGTGCGTAACTGTTTGGGAATTTCATCGGCACTTAATCACTATTGCAGGTCATCGCTTTCATAGGATATCGGAATAATGTATTAGATTTACAGATTACTTGAAATTGCAGAAACAATAATAATAATGGTAGATGTGGCAGGAATTCGACATTTGGTGCGCTAACGTTTCTGAATATCACTGTTATAGACTATTCCTTAGTCTCCTTGCCTGCTTTAAAGTAGACAAAATATGTTGATACATTTAACATTGTAGACGGTAGACGTAGACCAAGTCGACACCAAAGCATATGCATTACTAAAAAAAATTCTGAAATTTTAAAATAGAATCACATGCTTACTAAATTTAACTCAAAGTAAACTTCCATATTCTATACATTGATTGATGTAAAATAAGTCTCTGTTAATTGAAACGATTGCTAAGGAAAACGAAATAAATGATTCAGCAGGTGAAAGATTGTATATCGGATGTCAGTAAAACATGTAGAATAAGGCTGATTTTCATTTAAATTAAAAGGTGTCATGTATAATGACCAAACGAACAATGTGAATTCCATCACAACAATTAAACTTACCCAGAAGAAGACTAGTAAGAACTGTAATTACTAAACATAACCACCGCAATCAAGAGAAGTTAAGAACAAAACCCGGACAATGTTTGGAAAGTTACGAACAGTGTGAAGCTGAGCGGTAATGACAGAAACACCCCAGTTAGCACGCTGCATGAATATTTTTAAAATTCTAACGCATATAAGAAATACAAAGACGAAAATGTTTATGCATTAAAAGTAAATATAAACAGCGATAACGAATATTATTATACTCACCCATTGCTAAGGAGAAGATGTACAAATGTATTAAGACGATAAAACAAATCATTGCATAATAGAATTATAAACTTATATACATTAAATCGAGTTCGAATGTGCTTATGCCGAATTGAATCTCTTTTTTCAACGGGATATTTCATATTTGATACAGACTTTATTCCGTAATCTTGATTTGATGGCATTATAAGATAAATTTATAAAACGCACTTGAGATCCCCTCTCAACCCGAGAATCGCCCAATATTGATTTTAAGCTATTTCCGTAATCTAATCACTGCTGTCTTGGACGTGACGCCTTTATATGTAAATATAAAATTGTAGCTGAAACACAAAAGGAATTTAGACCTGGATGCTCAATAAAGGAACATATATCTGCATTACATGCATTGATCGATATTTTAAATTAAAATACTGTTTTTATATTTTATTGATTTCATTCAAAGTTTTGATTCAGTTTCGCGGGATGGGTCTGAATGAAACTACCAAACAGTATTGTGAATGGGAAAATGGTCCATGAGCATCTTACACTAAGATATAAAGTCATGCGTACTGTATCTACGCGAAGCTAGACATCTTCTATTGTCCTTGTGGCGAAAGACAAAAGTGAATCAACCAATTATGATTATGTTTTAAATCTTAATTTCATTGGTACAGATACATACACCTATCAATAGAATATAAATGCATTAAAAAACAAAGTGAAAACATATTACATTCGAATCATATTCTCCAGTACTTATTGATGTAAAATAAGTCTTTGTTAATTGAAACGATTGCGTATTTGTTAAAACTATAAAATCTAATGTCGCACATGTAAAAGTTAAAACGCATCTTTAAAACAAAAATATACATAGTCAGAATATTTCATTTGACTTACGACTGCAACTCTTCCTCCTGCTAATACTTGCTATCAAATATGAAATATCACCGTACCCATGACTTTATGTCTTAGTGTAAGATGCTCATTGACCATATAGCTTTGCCGATTCCATCACTGCTTGATCCTTCATACAGTACTGCCAATTCCATCATACAGTACAGTTAATTCCATGATATAGTACAACCACCTCCATCATGCAGTACTGCCAATTCATATAATAACACCAATTCTGTCGTATATCGTTACTAATTCGATCACAGAACTGCCAACGTCACCATATAATACTCCCAATTTCAGAATGTAGTTTATGCTGACAATTGCACCATTTATTTCAAATGTTTTTTTTTTAGTGTATTTAAATAACGCATTAATTAGTTTGATTGTCTGATTTAGAATCTTGTTTCTAAGTACTAAATTATAGCACTAACGTTACATCCCAATATACAGTACAGACGTTATATTTGGATTTTTAGATCACGTCCTGACTTATAGCACTGACATTACGTCCCGATTTTACTGTAAAGAGGTTACATGCGGATTTATAGTACTGACTATACGCCTTGATTGATAGTAATGTTATAATCACCTAAATATGAATGATTATTTCATGTATTTTTCAATTTAATTAATTCCATTGCTTTAATTCTATTAAATTTCTGGCCACTTAATATATTCCTCCTTTTCATTAAATTTAGTTAGATGTTTGTGACAAATATGTTCATTTGAAGGACAATGCTATTAAAATGGCATACACTGTAATGAAACAATTACGCGATTTTTTTTTGTTTTGAAGATATGCTTAGCGCTTACATGAGTGAAAAAATCCACCTAATTAAAAGAAAGATGTTAAATAACCGAAGAGTCATTTAACATTAACATTCTCATGGCTAAGTTAGAAACCAGAGACGATATTACAAGAGAAATAGATTAAATTGTACAAAATAACTAATTATTTTATCAATGTCACATACTGTCACCATAAACTTGTAGTCTGATTATCTTAGTTACAGACACTATTAATATCGACTATAAAATTCTTATTCTCTAAGCCTCTATACTTTATTCTCAAACAGACTAGATTATATAAGCAGTGGACCAAATTTTAATAGCGTATAGGCTGACTGATATAATCTGCGTGCTTAATACCGTATCTAACTCAATGATATAGCAACTTGTGTTTGTCTGGCAGTAAATAAAGTCTGATTGTTGGGTATAATGTCTTCTTGTTTTGTATAATCGTCTTGAATGGCTGAATTGGCTGAAGATGATGATGAGGATGACGCAATCATTAACCGAATAAAAATACAACCCGGTTGTCTTGAATTTTTACATAAGTTTAGATTTTGAATAATAGATTATTGTGAATATTTTTTTAATTAAAACAAATTGAGTGGTGTTGGGTAAGTGTTTTTTGAATATTATGACGGTTAGTGGCCTGGGATTTATGCTAAAAATTGAGTTTTATGAAAATAATTGTATATGCGTGGTCAGGTGATTTTCTGAAAAATCTAAGTGGAGGCGACCCACTGTATTTGCAAAATTTTTTAATAGAATGGTGGTGGTTTAATGGCTTTATGAAAATTATAAAGTGCTAGTGGCCTAGGTTTTCATACAAATTTTGGTTCATAGCAGGGTAGGTAGCCTTAGGTTTTGTGAAAAGTTTGAGTGTGTATGGCTGTCTCAAGTTTTAAATTTATCTGAAATCCGAATTTAGAAGTAAAATGTATGAAGTAAGAAGGCCACTTAGTGCTCCGTGCATGTTTCAAATAAGCAGTATGTGGTTAGACAGTAAGACGATTGACGATCGATATATAAATAATATCCCATATTCATGTACTTAGTTAAGTGTTGTACATACCATCTATTAAAGGCGTAGTGATGATATCGTGATCAACAAATTGTCCAAACTGGAAAGTGATAAGGGTGATGGTGGTTGAGTTAGAGGTGACCCCTTTGGTGTTGCTGTGGACAACATTGCTGACCTTTCGAGGATTGGGCAAAGGTTTACCATTTATTCCTGTAGCACGCATTGTACCAATACTACCTAAAAAAAAATAACTATTGCTACTACTACTGCAACTACTATTACTGCTGCTGTAGTTGATACTACTACAACTAATAATACTACTACTACTGCTAATAATAATAATACTACTACTACTGCTAATAATAATAATAATAATAATAATAATAATAATAATAATAATAATAATAATAATAATAATAATAATAATAATAATAATAATAATAATAATTTGTCGTACAAAATAGGCAACATTTATTATGCTGGTCGCAAAAATGATAATTATCTACACTGATGTGATATCATGGTGCGTAATGTAAATAACTTTTACTGATATCAGCCGAAAATCAATCTGTCTTCATGTTGACTTACTGATATACATGAGTTATCATTTGAATCGAATCACCAAAAAGATAAATTACGCGTTATTTCTACTGTTTGCATGTGTGCGCTAATTCCATGTGCCAAAGTTCTCAAATTCAGCAATGACGTTGAACAGAAAATCAGCCTGGAACGGCCTCAGTACAATAGCGACATCTAGGAACAAAAGAGTGGCAAGAGACTTCCGTATTATTTAGAATTATCTCCTGTAAGAAATAATGTCATCCAAAGGTAGGTACGTAGGGATTACTAACGGGAAAAAATAATAGATTTTGGATCGGTTCTTGTAACTGCAGTAAAAGTTGATGTTCTACCCTTTATTTATATTAAAGTTTTAATTTTTATCAGAATATTCTATGAAATGCCTCATTATTACATTGTTTGCCGATGTCGATAATTAAATTATTGCCTGATTAGTAGGTAATTGTCAAGAATCCTCTGCTCTATGATTTCACACTCAAAGAGGAGGTGATCCACTCAAACATCAACATAAGCAAACATAATGAATTTTATCTAATATAATCATTTCCGACTTACGTGAAAATAGTATAAAAGACTCTCACTAAAGTTAGAGGATATCATCTTCTGCTTGCAAGAACAGTTACATGAATGTATTGCAGATTTATATTAATCAAAATTCAACAGAAAAATCACGTAAAATCGTAACTAAACTTAATAGCTGTATCATGTAAAATTCATAACTTACCTTTCTCGTAAGCTGGAGCGAGCACTCTGCGCTGAGGTCGAACACTTTGACCCCATTCCGGATGATCGAGATTATTGCATGAACCGTTTAATGTTCTGTAAGGGTGATTGGGTTTACATCGAAGTTTTGGGGATTCCTTGACGACCCCAACAACCAATAAAATCTCTCTAATATCAGCAGCTATGGTGTCACTTGTCACTTCCTCTATGGTGAATCCTCTATAAAATGAAACAGTGGAAATATTGGTACCTAAACTTGCCAAAAGGGCCAATATTGCATGAATGTTATTCCAAGAGCTGTGTGTGTGTGTGTGTGTGTGTGTGTGTGTGTGTGTGTGTTTATGTGTTTATGTTTGTGTGTGTTTATGTGTGAGTGATTTTTAGTCTCAACGTAGCTTTAAATATTTTCTAGTAATATCGCTACCATTTCTGCAGTGTGTCAGTTTAGAGTGATATTTAACACTGGAGCATCATACCCCAGACATGTAGTAGGATATCCCTATCAGTCACATTATCCAGTCCTAACACTAGAGCCGTAGAGAGAGATTACCGGCCCTGGGGTAAGAAGAACTCAGGACTCTCTTAGTACTTGTTCAAACAATATTTTTATATAAAAAAAGTGTTGTTCGGCCCTAGTCCCCAACGGGTTCTGGTCTCGTTCCCTTACCCCCCCAGTCGGCCCTGCCTAGCACTAACATCTTCATTTCGAGCAACAGGCAAGGCAGCTGTTAGTATCATTTTATGTATTTGGTATGACTCAGCCGGGGTTCAAACCCTCATCCGAGGAGGACGCTTTAAATAGACAAAGACGATCCACCTACCAATTCCTTTGAATGCCATAACAACAGATAACAACGCCAATAATTACATAATCTAATTAAGTAATTGTAGCACGTACAGTTTTGATCGCAGTTATTACGTCAAAACATGATCGCCTTATTTTTATTTATAGAAACGATGTCATTTTATAGACATTTATTTATTGCTCTTTGCTTTTTCATATATATATATATATATATATATATATATATATATATATATATATATATATATATATATATATATATATATATATATATATATATATATCGTGTTGTTAGAACGCTCGTTGTCATGGCTTTCTATGCATTTCGATATTTCAAAAGCACAATTATGTCCGCTTTTGAGAGTCCTTGCTCAAGATTTGAATAACAGCCGGTGAAAAATTATTTAAGCATAATGCCATAATTTCTCAAGATCGGCTTGTCAATGTCCACTTGTAAATACATTTAGTTTTTGCAGGGAAGGACGAAATTTGAAGTCACGTCACTGTTCACTTGTAAATGCAAATTCCATCTCATTTTTTATAAGGGACATTTCTCCATAATTGTAGTTGCTATTCTTCAGATGGCTTGCATGTCTTTTATCGTACTGCAAATTCTTCCGCACTGTGAACTAAATTCAAATTAGCGGTATCAGTTTTCTGGCATTTTTTTAAAGTAACAATTTTATATAATCAGTCATTCTCGCTAATTGTTGACCCCATAATTTAGCTATAACCCGTTCTATTTAGTTGTCGAGTATTAATTTTGTGAAAGCTTACTTATCCAGTAAAATCTGTGTTGTGTCTAATATCACGTTCGCTGCATAAGTAGATAGATCTGTAATTGGAATAAATAAACAAATGCATAAATAAATAAATCAGACGTTGTAATGATATAATATCCATTCAATGACAAAACACATTCCAACTTATGCCTTAAACCATCAATCCTGAAGGATTGAATCATTTAATAACCTTATATTTATTTAAGCATAGTAAGTAAAAAGTAAAATGTTGTTAAAATCGCAACGAACCCTGTAAGAAAGGAATATCATTAGGAATAATCCATAAATATCGATTATACCTGATCTCTGACAATATGCGTGTACTACTAAAAAAGTAAAATACTTTCAATCGTTTTGTACAAGCTCTAGCTTTCTGATCTATCAAAGTATCTTTTGGAAAAAATACAATATCTAACTCGTTTGAATAATGGACAGAACCAATACTTTTCTAAGAGGATTTGAGTTTGAAAAAAGTGGTTCATTTGTCTAAAATTATTTTTTTTCTTATGACCTCCATCCTCCTCTCCCAGCTTTCTCTCAAACATAGTTTAAGTCCGGATCTGTGAATGAGGTCAATTACCATGTTCGTGTCTAGAGCCTTGTTTTTTCATTGCTTTCTGGACGGCGTTCTCTAGACTGCGTCGGGTTTTTATCTTGGCTTGGACCGTATGCCCCACCACCACCACCATCAACAAGCACAGCAAAAAGTGTATGGACATCTGTAATAATAATAATAATAATAATAATAATAATAATAATAATAATAATAATAATAATAATAATAATAATAATAATAATAATAATAATATAATAATAATAATAATAATAATAATAATAATAATAATAATAATAATAATAATAATAATAATAATAATAATAATTCATGTTGAGAGAGAGAGAGAGAGAGAGAGAG
Source organism: Potamilus streckersoni (assembly GCA_016746295.1). Classification (NCBI taxonomy): domain Eukaryota; kingdom Metazoa; phylum Mollusca; class Bivalvia; order Unionida; family Unionidae; genus Potamilus; species Potamilus streckersoni. Next base: position 56,459 of record JAEAOA010002066.1, read on the forward strand.
AGAGAGAGAGAGAGAGAGAGAGAGAGAGAGAGAGAGAGAGAGAGAGAGAGAGTGGACGAGGTAGATGCAAACATGACAAAGCACATTGTAGCAGGTCAGAGAAACTGACGAACAGTTTTCGAGACTGGCGGATTCCTTTTTCAATCCGGACGACAGGTAATAGTTACAAAAAAAGAACGTAAACAAAATATATATTTCCATTTTGTTTTGCTTTAGTGAAACCAAAATCAAAGAATCTAAGAATAATGTTAACTATACACTTAATTAACAACTTAAAAAGATTATTGAACAAGCTTCACGACTATTTATATTAGATCACATCTTACTTGGGAAAGTTTTCTCGGAAATATTTAACTCGACAGTACTATGATATACGGATTAACTTGGTAGGGTTTAATGATAACATAACAACTCAGTAATGGGCATGCGATTTTTGATAATTGTTCGCCAGTATGTCGGGGAATGTCAACTTGAAATATCAGAGTAAAAGGATCTAATTCGAGATTAGACAGAGAAAAATTACTTCCGATTTTTTGTTTCTTTTATTTCCAGCATCGTTACGAGAAAAGATTGGAAACAATTCTCAATTTTCTAGTTTACTGTGCAAATTCTAACGTCGAATTAGCAGGAAGCGTGCAAAGAAGCTTCTATTTTATCTTTCTCTACTTACTAAATAAAAATTCACGCCATAAACCAACAGAAGTTTTAAAATGTTTATAAACTTTTAAGCCTCATTTCATTATATAATATATTTATATCACGATTCAGATTTAATTGTCTTGAAGGAGCATACATGAGTAATTAGAATCATATAATAAAGTGGGGGGTGACTGCCAAATGCTGGGTCCTCATTTTGTGTTATGAATTCAGTCATGCGCTTTTTAACAAACTTTTACCATAATTATATATACTGTTCAAAAAAAATTTTTTTAAATTTTACACCTGTAAAATGTAGTAGTCAGTGCAATTAAATAAATGCAAAAATAGAAAATAATAATCCTATTCAACCTTAGAAAGCCATCATTAAATTGCATTTTCTTTATAGTTCCGCTTTCTTTTTTCCAACTAATTCAAATTAGATTTTTGGCTGAACTTGCGTATGATCATTATTAATAATTTCTAAGTTTTGAATCATATCTGTCCAATCTTCAGCAAGGGGAATCGAAAACTGAACTGGAAGGTAAGACAAGGGTTAAAACGCGCGCGCGCAAACCGGCCTTTTATTTGTGTATTTGTGTGCCTGTGTGAAGAAGTCTGGTGATGCAATTAATCCATATCTTCATTTTACTGATTACGCCTATTCATGAGATTGTGCTAGTAAGTTCTATTGAATAATTCCGCAACACTGACCTACGTTCTCTATGCACATTTGTTTTGACTTTTGAAGATCATCGCATATTAAACATGTTCAGAGTATTTAATTGAAAGGACTGAAGGCATTTATGAAGTCGAATTACACAGCCAGACGAAAGAGTTGAACTACTTTTCACACCCGAGATTGAAAAGCAAAGAAAAGGCTAGTTTCCATAATTAGAGCTGCTGTGACAGAGACAACCGTGGATATATAGATGTTAACAAACTGTACACGCGCGCGTGAGTGCTTTCCTCGTGTGTGTGTGTGTGTGTGTGTGTGTGTGTGTGTGTGTGTTTGTTTGTGTGATTTCAATTGTTAACGTAGCTCTAACCGCTACGATATCTGCAGTGTGCAAGTTTATAGCGATTTCTAGGGTATCATGCGGCAGACATGTAGCATGATGTTCCACCCATTCACGATATCATAAGGTATTAATACTGAGGCAGCTTTTAATACAGTTTTTGGTATGAATCGGCTGGGGATCTAACCCGCGACCTCCCCATCCGAGGCGGACACTCCCAAGCCAAGACCATCAGAACGGTCACAAACTGAACGTAAACAACAACTTGTCCAAAGCAATGAACTCAGCATAGGGCGGATTACATGCATACCGAATTACAGGAAAATAACTATACCTTTCTCGCAAGAACTAAATATATTAAAATTGAATGTTTGTGGACTTGTTTTATTTGTTTGTTTGTATTTGTTGCTTTTAGCAGCACTTTGTCTCATTGTTCCAAGAAGATTAGTTTTATTTTCACCCGAAAGAGTGATAGGTGATACATTTTGTGTTTCTTCCAATTGCATCTAACCACAGATGCATCAGAGGGATTTTAGTTAGATACATTCAAGAAACGTTGGTTTTGTTTGGCTATTTAGCCTGTGTATGGCATAAAATTAGAACTCCTTTTTCCATTTGTTTTCGCTTATTGAACTTATTGAAGTTTTGTGACTTGGTCCTTTTATACTCTAAATGTCGAACTTAATATACTTTTTGCAAAGTTCTGTATATCTAGTCTGCTTTAGAACGAAGAAAGTGGTGAGTGTAAAATTCGAACAAAAATTGCAGGTCCGAAATTAGCAACCAACGCAAGCAGTAAGCACAGACAGAATCGGAACGTTACTATAGAAATTGTTTTTTCACGGTTTGATGGCTAATTTTACCCCCTAGAGACGCTTGGACATTCATATATGAAAGACTTGGCAAATATGAAATAAATATATAGATTTTCATTTTTAAATGCTACACGAGACATTTTAAATTACACTCTGACAACAAACATTATCGAATTGTAAATGATAAATATAGTCAAATTTAAAGTATCCTAATATTACAATGATAGACGCATCTAGACCGATAAACCTAACACACGTACATGCACGCCCACAAGCACACACTCACACACACATCCATACCTAAGCACACACACACACACACACACACACACACATATATATATATATATATATATATATATATATATATATATAGAGAGAGAGAGAGAGAGAGAGAGAGAGAGAGAGAGAGAGAGAGAGAGAGAGAGAGAGAGAGAGAGAGAGAGAGAGAGAGAGTCGTACCGATGATTATTTTGCTTTGATGTATCTACTATTTTCTGGCTTAACTCAAAATGCAGATATATATTTTCAAATATCTGCATGAAATGTTATCCAGGCAGCAAACAAAATTGTTGAATGTCTTCAACACACTTTATACTAGATATTACACAATATCACGTGATACCGACGTACCTTAAGTGTGTAATATTTTAATTGGACGGTACTGAAGAATGATGATGGCAATACGATTAGCAAATAATGTGCACTCAGTTTCAATGATTAAAAATATACATTGCGCGTTTGAATCTAAACATACCTGATTGTGATACATAAGTCAGTCTGAATTCTTCGTTATGTCAGAGACATTTGGGGCCCTAGGCACAAAATCCAACCTTAAAAGTAACCAGATTTGCGCATCTCTCTCTCTCTCTCTCTCTCTCTCTCTCTCTCTCTCTCTCTCTCTCTCTCTCTCTCTCTCTCTCTCTCTCTCTCTATATATATATATATATATATATATATATATATATATATATATATATATATATATTTATATATTTATATATTTATATATATATATATATATATATATATATATATATATATATATATATATATATATATATATATATAATTCAGCAAATATAGCTTACATCTGTCAGCGAATACGATTAATAATACATTTTGATAACTAAATCACGTACAAAGCAAGCCTAGGGACCCAGCACATGACTAAAGTAATAAGAACTTAAAATAGCAAAAATATGGGGAAAGAATAGATGATGACATATACCAAAGAAAGTCAAGAAATACATTTGCAGAAAGGATTTCATATAGATTTCTATGAACGAAGGAGCAGAGATAACAGTTATAAACTCTTTTGCTGAAAGCCTTAGATTCAAGTGACAATCTAAAGAATAGTTGCCTCCAAATTTCAGTGATGAAAAGTTCACGGATGCATTGAAACAGTTTATAATTACACAACCCAAATATATGAAGGATATAATGAGTAGCTAGATGAAGTTATTTTGAAGCATCTATACCTCCAATAGTAACGTTATTTTGAAGCAACTATACCAACAGTATTAACGTTATTTTCATGCATCTATACCACCAATATTAACGTTATTTTGAAGCATCTATACCACCAATGTTAACGTTATTTTGAAGCATCTATACCACCAATATTAACGTTATTTGGAAGCATCTATACCACCAATATTAACGTTATTTGGAAGCATCTATGCCACCAATATTAACGTTATTTTGAAGCATCTATACCACCAATATTAACGTTATTTGGAAGCATCTATACCACCAATATTAACGTTGTTATGATGCATCTATACCACCAATATTAACGTTATTTGGAAGCATCTATACCACCAATATTAACGTTATTTGGAAGCATTTATACCACCAATATTAACGTTATTTGGAAGCATCAATGCCACCAATATTAACGTTATTTTGAAGCATCTATACCACCAATATTAACGTTATTTGGAAGCATCCATACCACCAATATTAACGTTTTTTGAAGGCATCTATACCACCAATATTAACGTTATTTTTAAGCATCTATACCACCAATATTAACGTTATTATGAAGCATCTATACCATCAATACTAACGTTATTTTGAAGCATCTATACCACCAATATTTACGTTATTTTAAAGCAACTATACCACCAATATTAACGTTATTTTAAAGCAACTATACCACCAATATTAACGTTATTTTGAAGCATCTATTAGGATATAAAATTTGGGTAGAGAAATAAAAAAAAGCATATAGGACTATGTTGCTTCACATAAAATTTGGGTGTAGAAAGCAACAAAAAAAAAAGACGTTTGTAGGACTATATTGGTTCATATAAAATTTGGGTAGAGGAATTAAAAAGTATATAGGACTACGTTGGTCCTTGCAAATTCGGATTAGTTACAAATTGAATAGCTTGGTTCAATTCAATGGCTTGAACGACCCGAGGACTGACTTACTTTGGAGGCCGCCTAGTCACAAATGTAATACTAAATCGCCTGATTCTGAAGTATAACAATAAACGAATCACTCACTTCTTTTCAACTGAACGAATCATTGTTCCGTACCGATTGAGATTAGCTACAAAATTGGATAACCTTATTCAATTTCATAGCTTGGAACCAACTTGCATTGGGGGCTGCTTTTCACAAACATAGTCCTAAAATAGCCGGGTTCAGAATTTAAACATTAAACGAATTACTCGCTTTCTTCTCTGTAACAAAATTAATTAGCCGAACAAATCAGGTATTACTCAATGTTTCGAATGGTAATCGATGTTGCGAGTGGAACAAATAGACGATTTACCAAATTATCCATAATCCATGTTAAGAGTTGAACAAAAGCAAAATCAGTAATGAAAATGAAAAACTAATGAAAATGGAAAAGTAATGAAAATGCGGCAATATGAAAAACCCATAAAAATGTTATATCTGAGTCTGTTATTACATTTGCGAATTTAGTTTCAAATAAAATCTTTAAAAAAAAAATCGTGTTGCATGCAGGTTTTGATTTGTTTTATCCCATCATATATTGTCGTCAACTGTGACTCGAGTATTTAGAATCAATCTTGTATGTATTTATCATTGTATTTATTTATGTATTTTATATTATTTATTTGCGACCGTATGTATAGGTGTGTGAGAATCTTTTTGTACCGACTTATCGCTTTATATTTAAGACTTTTGAGTTCCGAGAACTTTAGGCTTCAAAAAAAATTTAAAACACTCATATACCTGTACTCCTACTTACGTCATATGGTATTAAGCTTTTGTTTATTCTCTTCGATGAAATTCATATTAACTTTTGCTCTGAGAAATAAATATTTTAGGCAGACACTAATTTCATGTCACCGTTGACCTGTACGGATAAATAGAATTATCACGAGTGACGGGAATGATAAAAGAAAGCTTAGAGACAAGAATAAACGAAATATGTTTAAGAATATAAAAATTTGTGATGAACGAGTTGAGAAGAAATCTTGAACATAAAATTACAAAAGTGAAGAAAAAATGGTATGCTACCGAGGGTTTTGAACCGTTGACCTCTTTTTGGCAGCTGCAAGACACAGAAATACAAATTTGGGTCTTCATGCTTGTTTTGTTTCATACTTGAGCATCTAAAAACCGATTGAATATATATGTCTTCAAGTCTATTAACTCCAGGTCACCTTAATTTAGTATCTTGATTTAAATAATTTCCTCTGTATAGTAGGAAGGTAGGTATTTGCAAACATTGTTTTCTTTCTTGAAATGTTAAAATGCTAATCGTTTCGCAAATTTTTAATTTGGCCGTTCCAAATATATCAGTTGTCAAGTAAAGAAACAGATTGAGTCATAAATGTTATCTGTTTTCTTCCTTCTGACGTTGACTTAAGTAATTGAATGTTTATGATCGTTCTTATAGCACTAAATTATATATGGTAAATCGTCATCTCATCTTCTTGGGTTTTATGTTTAAGAATATCCATGTTTCAAGTGTTCGGAGTTCTGTTCAAGGTTTCCGATATAAAAAAAAATATCGTACATTTGAAGAATATTAATTGTTTAACTTTTCTAGCCAAAGCTTTTTTGTTTTAAAGTCTTTCCTTCACCAAACTGTGTCTGTTCAGACTGTCGCTCGTACAAGATTTCCTTGTAAACATCGTGTATATAATGTCCCGTTCTCGTTGTACTTTTTCATTGTATGTTTATTTCTTGATAATATATCTATAACTGTCAAGTTGTATTTTTATCCTAGTTGCAGTTTTGTATAATTGCTTGTCATTTTTATCTGACTGCCACTTATCTTCAACGTTACTAGCATAGATCCTCCAGTTGTGAAATCTTTTCCTCGCTTGATTGTGTAACATGCAAATTGATTGTTCAGTTAACTATTCTTTCAATTCATATTTTGTTTCATAAAGTTAATTTTAATTTTGCTCTCACAATTGTTTTAATTAACAATGGTTAGTGCTCTCTTTTTCCAAACTACTAAGTATATTGTGTCAAGTCCAAGAATTCTATTATTTTAAAAGTTTATTCCGATTTTAAACGTACCAGTCATTTAATGTAACAATGACATGTCATATTAAATTACATCTCAAAACACGGGAAAATTGATAAAATGCATAACTTTATGCCAGTTTTATATGATATTATATTTTCTTAAGTTTTCAAATTATTGTGTGTCCTCTGTGCTAGCGCAATTGGAATTTAAATTAAAATATGTCATAGGGTCCATGTGCTCTAGGGTACGTTTGCTTCGAGAAAATATGAGTGTTTTAGAAACATATAGAGTAGTTTAGGAATATATATAATGCTGTAATTAGAGATCATTGGTGTGTTCATTTAATTGTTTATTTTGAGTGGGGGAAAAAATTCAAAAAATTGCTTTAATAGTTTTACAACAGTCAGTGCTCCATTTCTCTCTATTTCTGAACTTCAAAGGAAATTGTATCATGTTCAATAAAACTTCTTGTATAAGTTTAATCCGAGTTAAAGCTCACTAATCATTTAATATAGCAAGGGTATGCATTTCAGCAACAACTGTGGTAATAATATTTTTTTGTTATCTGTCTCAAATATCCGATTTCGTGCAGTACGCATACTATTCAGGACATCGAATGCTGTGGAGTCCTTTTTAATGCCACAGCGTGATACCTACAGTTACGACACTTCTAAAACAACTAGTAGTCGATTTAGCTTTGTCTTCAGCAAAATTTAGTAGACTCCAAAATATCAACCCACATTATAAATTTCTTCATCAGAGGATTGTATAACTAACTGATATTCAATATTTGTATAATATTTTTTGTCTAAATTTCAGTTTGATCTCTATATAACGTTTATGCTAATTGGGTATAGCAGCGACTTGGGGACTAGAATTTACTATATAAAATTGCGAAGAAAGTAATTGAGTCCGGATACGTTTGATATGTGCAATCCCAACTTTACACGGATACTTGTAATTATAATAGAGTAAAATCCTGTTCAACAAGATGCAATACCAAACAAAACAAAACGTCTCTTCCCTAGATCTCAGTATATCCACATTTTTTACTAGGATAATGGTAGGGCATTAGCATTTGCTAAGTTGGTTTGGTTTGAATATTTGCTTTTGGTTTTTCTGCAATAGAAACGTAATTTTTGTGACGTTATAAAGCTAAAATTCCAGTATGTTAGCCATTTTGTAATAGTACTGCATTCTTGCGTCACAATCCGCCCATAAATATATAGCGAAGGCAAATATTTTTTTGATCTGATCATCCTGTGCAGAGAGGGAGAGAAGACAAGTAATAAAAATTGAAATAAAGGTTACAGTTTGATCCATGTATAGGAAAAAAAGGAAATCCAGAGCTAACATACTTGTTTCAACTAGTGTACCCATCTCTCGTTTTCTAATACTGATACATTTCAATGCCCCATTACCCAAGAAGTGTTTATATGTGTGTCTATATATATATATACTTTTTAATGTAGTATATTGCGACTTTATTTATTTTCATCCGGTTATTTTTATTATGTATTCTGCATTTATTAAAAATATAAAGGAAACGTGTAACATGTCGCCGTATGATGCGGTATTGAAATGAGTTCATCATTATAATGCTGGCAGTCCACTTTACCCTGCTTGTAAAGTATATTATGATTTTGCACCAATACTCAGGATAAGCGCGGTTTAGTGACAGAATCCCTATAGAACCACTTGAACGCACGTGATAGCGGCATTATATTTTGTATTAGTTATGCATCCAGTGATCATCACTTCATACTTATATCAAAGCAACTGGAATTATATTTGTTCTGCATATTCATTACTGTATCTGTGATGAATGTCCATGTTGGAATCGACACACTTTTCAGTAAAAAATTTGTAAACGGTCTTAACAAGATCGATGTATCATTGCTGCATCTGTGATGAATGTCATAGGTGGCATCGACACACTTTTCAGTGGAAACTTTGTAAATGGTCTTAACAAGATCGATGTATATGGTGTCTCAACAACTCCAGTTGACCTGACTGATTGAAATGTGGACATCACACAGGAATTTCCATCAGAAACCTAGTACTGAAAATGATGTTGGAATATTTGTTGTATTACGTGACAAGGGCTCGTACTCAGTAACAAAGAAAAGAGTGAAAGCCAACAAGCTTTGTATAGTTTAACAAAACAATTTATTTCCCTAGACAACAATGTAAAAATTGGCAAATAGGACCTACAATCTGTGAATATAATCTAAAATATGAATCTAAGAAAGAAATCACAAGTCCTATCATTAAATAGTTCTAAAAGAATCCAGGTTCGAGTCCCGACGACTTACAACTATGGAAGGCGATGACGTCAGATGTGGTCCAATGTATGAACACCAATAATTCCTCAATTGAATAACAGTCTCTGTCTCTGAATAATTTCATAAATAATTTCCTTGAATATATTTCAATATAGTTTTTTTTTTATAGAAAAGTCATTTTGTTGAGTTTCCAGGAGAATAAATTATTAAATCCAGAAATCAGACGAAGAAAAAACTATCTTTGCAACAAAATAAAAAATACACATTGTTCCTTCAAGGTTTTGATTGACTCTCCCTGAAAAATATTAGGATTGCGTATTTAGAACCCCAAAGCCTAATTTGAAGTCTCGCGAGATTGGTCATGTGGTCTCTTACTACGCTAATTTTCACACGTAGGCCAATGTTACCCCACTTAAAAACCGATCATAAAATGGTTGCTTACAAACAGTGCTCACGCAAAGAAAGTATGCCCGTGATACTGACCAATAATTTTAGCTTCCTGAAGACATTTTTACCAGGTAAGACTGACTAAATGATAATTCTCACATAACACTTCTTCGTCTTAAGTAAACAAACTTTGGGGAAAAATATTTCTCACTACTAATATTAGAATCCCAAATCCGAGACAAATATTCAATGTAATTAAATACAATCAAACAAAAATGAAATAAAAATAATGTTAAACCTTACACACAAGCAATTTAATCACATATAAAAAAGTTGCTCTCTGAGTTAAACTTTGTAAGTAATGTACTTCTAAATGTTATTGATGATTTAACTGTGAAATATTGCTTCAGCTCTGATCTAGGGCTATTTTTCAATTGCAATAAATGCAAAGTGTACCGTCTGAGTCAGAATGGCATGCCTAAACTCATTAATGGCATGCCTAAACTCATTCATAGGTCTTTATGTTTGCACTCGTTTACTTCTGAAAATAGAAAACTGATAAACAGAATCTCCAATGTAAAATTATATTATGCTAAAATTAATGAAACTTTCAATAAAGTCCAGTTTTGCTTGGTGTAATAGTGAAAAAATTTGAAGATAACTTTGCAGTACATTTTGTTATGGTCAGCATGACACGTAACCATTAAGAACGACATGGGTTAGGCTCGTAATAGCTTGACAACTTGTAATAGTTAACCTCTCTCGTTTGAGGGCATAAGTGAATTTTAAATTTTAATTAGAGTCCGTTCGAGAACGGCGAGATAGATATGTTAGCATAATTCATGTAGCGAGAAATAATAAAGCAAAGATAAACGAAAGCCAAAATTTGGGGAAATCTTGACCAATTTGAAACAGGTTTCATAAGACGATATTTTTTAGAATAGTTATTAATAAAGAGAATTATTCTGCCTTCGATGGGCGAATTAAAAGGTTTTGGCGGTTAGAAAAAAATAACCCTGACTGGCTGAGCTAAACGAAAGGATGTGATTCCCAGACGAAATGCAAGGATGAAGTAAAATTCCTCTCGAAATTAGCTAAGTTATGAGAACAGCCAAAATTTGAGCTCCAGGAAATAACAATGATTTCCCGTTCATTTGTCCTAATAACGTGTACCGGAAAGTTGAGGACACGAAAAAAGAGAAATTTAACTGCTAAGAACATCTCTAAATAAAGCAAAGCTTAGTCTCAACTGGATACAATATGTTTATTGATGTAAGTTATTTATTATTTGTTGAATTATTCATTTTAAATTAATAGTTCGATTTTCATTGAGTTTGGAAAATAATCGTACAGTCATCTGTCTTGAAGGCAAGAGAAATCACGTAGTGTATACATTTAATGCATTACTTTGATACACATTGTGAGAATAATTTTTTTGTCTAAAATTTTATAGAAATCGTGTACTCTAAAGATTTTGTAAATTTTTTCTGATACGAATTGTGAGAAGTATATTATATGTCTTAAATTATCTGTATCGTATAGGAGAATTTATTTTTCTAATGTACGTCAACGAATCGCTAATTAGCAGGAACATACTTAGGACAAGGAGTAACGTCCATTAATTAATTTATGTAATTAGGCTTTTTTTAAACAATGGTGTTAGCATTAGGAATATGTGTCAAATACCACAGATCAATTGGTAATTTACAGCCCACAGCGGGGTGAAACGGTTTATCTAAGAGGTCTAATGATGTCATAGTTCCAATTTGGAATGTAAGTAGCCGTTAAAAAAAAATCAAGATGATATATTTGCTTGTATTTCAGATCAGGTTGCGAACTGGCCATAACTTAGTTATGTTCAATTGTGATAAGACAACATCAAACATAAAAAGAATCGGAATAGTGTCTTATCCCAGGAGAAGAAAAACGGGACACGTATTTATGTTTTATGTTGTATTTATTTGAAAGACAATATCTCCAAACCAGTACGTCACAGCCGAAAAGAGCGCAGTCTACAACCAAGACGGTTGATAACCCGAAAAGGCTAGAGGAAAGGAGACAGAAAGAAAAAAATACGGCAACTTCGGTCTATCACCAACAGTGATTTGGAGAAGACCGGAAGCAACCAGGCGATATTTACATGCCAGCAATTTGAGTTCGATTAGTCACTCGATTATATGATGATTTTTTTCAATGTACAAGAACGGCTAATTGAATTGTACATAAATTTTAAAAATTTATTTCTAAAGAACTTGAATTATTCGAATGTTATATCCAATTTCATTTTGATAATATAAGTGATTAAATTGTTATATTTTATATACATGGGTTCGTGTTTTTTATTCAATATCTCTGCTCAGATCGCTGCTATTTCATCCATTAATTCCATATTTTATTGTTTACTTGAGATCCGGACAATAACACAGTGGCCCATCATCTCCCAGATGACGAGGGCCAAAACACGATAAGAAGTGGGGAAAACAGCACCATATCTTTGATTTTCGCTGAGGCACACAAAAGATAAACTAATTTAATTCGTGTCATACTTTCAATATTAAAGCATTATTCATTTGTGATCCGCCTTTACCATATAGCTTGTACTCCTTGCATACGCTATATGCAGTTTAGTAATATTTTATATGCCAACATGATAACATATAATAAGGCGAATATGATTGGTCCAAATAATGAAATTCTTGTGTAGTATTCTTATTACTGATAGGCTACGATCGTGGGAATTTTCCTTGCTCCATATTCTGAAGTCTTTTGTTTTCATTATTATTTCCGACCTTAATATACCTGTTTTCTTCAAGCATAGTTTGTGTACTACTGAATGTCTTTCTAACAAGTTATTCTTTTGGCTGAATATAACTTTTGTCTCGCACATCAACCTTATAATACCAACCATGGGACATCTTACATATTTTCTGGCGTAAAAAGTTGTACGTATGTCAGAACATTTGAGTTGAATACCTGTTTGAGGTGAATGTTGCTGATTGTACCAACAATATTGTTTTTAAATACCTCTGTTGTTACCATTTCCAAATTCTTTGTTCATGAGATAGTGTATTCTGTCTGAAGAGGATTCAGTATTGTTAATGAAGATTTAAGTTGATGGATCGAATTACAAAGCAGGTATCGAATATATCATTATATCGTTTGCATTTTGTTAAGAACAACTCTCTGGAAGACTTCCCAGTTATTGATCACTTTCATTTAAAGCAAACGTGTGCCGACAAACGACATACGCATAACAGACTTAAGTTATCTTGATGTTTGCAGAGTGTTAATAAAATATGCAAAGTAAACGTATAATGGAGGCTCTTCCTAAAATGTAAGTCTGGGTTCATACGTTGTATGTTTTCGTCGATGTAGCATTTTTTGTACTGATGTTTGATATGTTTTGTCCTAAATGCAGGGACGGATAAGGGTTTGGGTGGGTGGGTGGGTGGGACACTTCATGGCTGCTCTCAATAAATTTTCCTTTATATAATTGTTATAGCTATGTTAGACTAAGTATTAGACAGTATAGACTTACATATGGTTTATTTAAATATGTACTTGAATCTACGTCAAACGGCTTGGACAACATGATTAGGGGAACATGTGACACTTGTTCAATGATACAAGACTTTAATCTGATAAAGCCTAAATGAATATCTACTTGAAAGAATATATATTTTTTATAATGTCAAAATGGTCCTTTAAATCTACATTAACAAATTCTATAATTTTTACATTTTTCGATTTTCTGTTTTTCCTTTAAAGAAGAACATTTTCCAAAATATTAACAGTGTAAGAGCTTCTCAATTGAAATTTAAATTTAATAGACAGAGGTAAAACATAATTATATACTTTTATAAGTTGATTTAATATTGCTTGCTCTCTCTATCTCTCTCTCTCTTATATATATATATATATATATATATATATATATATATATATATATATATATATATATATATATATATATATATATATATATATATATATATATTACACAATCATCTTTCATTTGTGTTAATTAATACTAACATAATTTTTAAGTGTATTCAGAGATATAGGAGTAAACGCGACTAGCTGCTGTAAAGTATGATTCGCAACCAGAAGAAATATACACTTTCAACAAATGCCTCGCACGACATGGCCACTTATGTGTTGATGTGCCATTGAAGAATAATCTGTCAATGAAACAATCAACCTTTTAATCATTTAATCGATCTGTTAATCCGGGATGTTAATAAATTACAATGTTCGAAAAAATTAAGCGTATTCTCTTTCTGCATTTTACACAATTATTTGTCGAATAGTAATCATGTTTGAATAACGAATTCTTCATTAAGTTTCGCTGTTGACAAGAAAATGTAGAATAGTCAAGTGTTTTAAATACTTTTGACGTATTTTGTTAAAGTCTGAAAAAGAATTAATTCATTAGAGTGATGTCCCAATACGTAAAGACCAGAAGCCTCTTTTATAAGGCATGAGCAGACAGACACCCTTAGCGCCATCTAGACGCCGGAGAAAGGCGTCTGATCCCATATTCCGGGATGAGTCAGAGACTGGGCTTGATGACCAGGCTATCAGGTCGTCAACAGAGACCTTGAAAGATTTTGGCAGCGTGGAGTTGGTGGATATATCCCTTCAGGAGAACAAAAGGGCAACGGGTAGGTGTTTTGTGTGTGTGTGTGTGTGTATGTGTGTGTGTGTGTGTGTGTGTGTGTGATTTTTGTTTTTAACGAAGCTTTAGTAATTGTTCATTCATATCGTTACGATGCTTGCAGTGTGGCAGTTTATAGTGATGTCTAGCACTGGGACATCATGCATCATGCCCCACCCAGTCATGTTTTCCTCATATCAGGACTACCAGTCCTAACACTAACCTCTCAATGCTGAGCGCCAAGTTAGGAAGCTGCTGGTACCATTTTAATAAGTCTTTGGTATGACTCATCCGTGGTTCGAACCCGGGAACTCCCTCATCCGAAACGGATGCACTTACCATATAAGCACCGGGACAGTAGGTGAGGTAGGGGTTCACCTTTAAAGAATTTATTTTGGGAACTATTAGGAGGGGTAAAACTTAAGCTTCAAAGAACTAAACTAATGGACTGTTATGAGCGTTAGGGATTCAATTATAAAAAGCAATGTTGAGGACGGTTATGAGGGGTAGGGATTCAGTTATAAAAAGAAATGTTGAGGACGGTTATGAGGGGTAGGGATTCAGTTATAAAAAGAAATGTTGAGGACGGTTATGAGGGGTAGGGATTCAGTTATAAAAAGCAATATTGAGAACGGTTATGAGGTGTAGGGATTCAGTTATTAAAAGCAATGTTGAGCACGGTTATGAGGGTTAGGGATTCAGTTATAAAAAGAAATGTTGAGGACGGTTATGAGGGGTAGGGATTCAGTTATAAAAAGAAATGTTGAGGACGGTTATGAGGGGTAGGGATTCAGTTATAAAAAGCAATATTGAGAACGGTTATGAGGTGTAGGGATTCAGTTATTAAAAGCAATGTTGAGGACGGTTATGAGGGGTAGGGATTCAGTTATAGAAAGCAATGTTGAGTACGGTTATGAGGGGTAGGGATTCAGTTATAAAAGCAATGTTGAGGACGGTTATGAGGGGTATGGATTCAGTTATAAAAAGCAATGTTGAGGACGGTTATGAGGGGTAGGGATTCAGTTATAAAAAGCAATGTTGAGGACGGTTTGGTAAAAGGCAATTTAATTAAATGTTATGTACAAAGCCTTTCCCGTGTGAGATTCGCAAATATTTAGAAACAACTGGGCACAACAAAGGCCCAGAACCTAACGTTAAAAGTGATATATTTAAATAATGCAGATGTTCTTCCATGAAAATATTTTAAATTTCTTTAGTCCTTAAATAACTCCAACATTTATTTTCCAGAATATCTAGATGGAAAGTCACCTATGGATTTACTATTGGAGGCTGAGCATTCCAACTGGCTTGATTTCACAGGTATATTTTTAGGATATTTCAGTGCGGGAGTTAGGTTGTGGTAGTAGCTGCAGCATCAGTAGCAATTATTGTGATTGCGACTGGCGACGGTAGGATGAGGATAGATAACTACACGTATCGTCACACGCACGGACGAATCCCCCTACCACATACATACATACATACATACATACATACATACATACATACATACATACATACATACATACATACATACATACATACATACATACATACATGCATGCATGCATGCATGCATGCATGCACGCACGCACATGCATGCATGCATGCATGCATGCATGCATGCATGCATGCATGCACGCACGCACGCACGCACGCACGCACGCACGCACACACACACACACACACACACACACACACACACATACATACATACATACATACATACATACATACATACATACATACATACATACATACATACATACATACATACATACATACATACATACATACATACATACATACATACATACATACATATCTGCTGTGAAGAAAGAGACTTAATTTAGAAATATTCTTTTACTTTCATATTGCCTTGTATAAAGCATTTGTTTTTTTTACGAAGAGTGAAGAGCTGATGAAATGAAGAAAACTGTTTACGTATGTGGAGGAAACACAATCTTTGTCCATTCTTTTCCTCATACCTATTTATTTTTCTTCATACCTATTTCCTGCTTCCTGTTCCTTTTATTCCTCAGTTTGTTCCAAACTCAACAAAATCACACATAACCTCTAATTACAATCCTACCATTAAACAACCACTTGCTGCTAGTACTTACTACTGTTACTACTCTAATTTCTACTCTAGTGGCCTCTCCCTCCTGCTGCTGCTGCTACTATTACTACCACCTTTATTACTACCATCACTACTACTACTTTTACTTCTACTACTACTACTACTACTACTACTACTACTACAAGCACTTCTATTTATTCTTTATCTTCCTCTAGTACTACTACTGCTTCTAATACCAGTTTTTTTTCTTATCTGCTTTTACTTCGACTGCTAACACTACAACTGCGATGACCTTCACCATAGTTATTGTTGTTGCTACTACTACTGCTGCTACTGCTGCTGCTACAACTACCACCACAACAACTGCTACTACTACTAGTACAACTATTGTCATTATCATTTTACAGACATAAATAAGGAAGGTTCTGAAATTGACATGGCCGAGGATTTCAGGAGAGCTGAGCTAACACAAAGAGCCGGAGGTAACTTATGTTTGTATGTGTCCAACATAATATAAGCAATTAGTATATCACCCAATTACTGACATTACTCATAAAGTAATGGCGTACATTTTATGTGTCTAGTAGAATGCAAACTACTATTGAAAAATCCAACGACTGGCAATACTCAAAAAGCGATGGCTACAACCTAACTTGTCAAATGAGCCTATTTTTTGAATTCGTTGGCATTAATGTTCTTTTATCAAGGCAATTGCATTTAATCGACAGCATCATAACTAATAATCCCCCCCTCTCTCTCTCTCTCTCTCTCTCTCTCTCTCTCTCTCTCTCTCTCTCTCTCTCTCTCTCTCTCTCTCTCTCTCTCTCTCTCTCTCTCTCTCTCTCTCTCTCTCTCTCTCTCTCTCTCTCTCTCTCTCTCTCTGGAGGAGGGGATGTGATAGGATATCCACAATAGAATGAGTGGGTCATAATTTCAGCGTGCGTGTTGCAGTGATAATAACGGTTTTAATATATTTACAAGCTATTTGTATATTTTAGTTCAAAATCCAACCTTTTTTAAATTTATTTCTTTAACAATGTGAATGTTTATTTCTTGGTGACAAGAAAACTTTCGTCTTTTCCTGCACCTTTGAAGATAGAGATTTGAAAATATACACTTCCTAAATATTTAAGGAATGCTGTTTACCTCCAATTAATTAAAAATGATTGTCTTCGGACCCAAATTCGCTTAGACCGCCCAGATGAACTTAGGTATTTATTGATTGATTGTTTATATTCGGGTGTTGCCGACTAAAAAATAGTGTTGATTATACTTTTTTAAGTACATATTTTGAGCAAACCGCAACTTGCTTTACCCAGATTATAAATATGTACTTTCTTGACGGGTGTGTGCTGGCTCTGATCGATGGATAGATATATGACTTGACCATACTCACTGCCCAAATTTTGATGACCTAGTTTTAGCTGAATTCTGTACTTAAAGCTTGTTCTTTACTTTCTTTTTTCCCTTCTTTACTTTTATTTTTAAATCATCCATGTTACCTATACACCCAAGCAAATCAACGTAAATCAGTATTCTGTTCACTGTCCCAAAGCACACTCAGATGATTACTGGTGTTTATGAATAGGTGTATAACATTTTCTAGA
Organism: Potamilus streckersoni; assembly: GCA_016746295.1. Taxonomy (NCBI): domain Eukaryota; kingdom Metazoa; phylum Mollusca; class Bivalvia; order Unionida; family Unionidae; genus Potamilus; species Potamilus streckersoni. The sequence continues at coordinate 74,410 of JAEAOA010002066.1, forward strand.
ACACGTTTTAGATAGAGCTCAAATCGCCTGAAATCGACACTATTACAATGAGAACACGTCCCCCTCACTTTGGCTAATCGTCCATTGAGATCTGTTTAGTAGTGTGAGCGCCACACTGTACTTTTGGACTGTTTTATTAATCGATACAGAATATGAAAGTGTTGATACCTCCTATTTGTTTGTTTTGTCTTTACATCCCATAATAGGGTTATAAGAAAATGAAAAATCAATTATTAAAAACACAAATATAATACAAGTCACAGGGGTCATTTACGCATTTGACACCTACTATTTCAGTAATGTGTATCATTTTTTAAAATTTGATTCTACATACCTTTAAGTGGCAAGTATTCACTTCATTTGGATCCTTATACGTCCATATTCATTTGAAAAGTCATTTTTAGGCTCCTCGAGAGGTTCATATAGCAAAATCAGTGCTAAAGTAAGTAGACATTTTTTGACGAAATGAAACTAAAGGTGTGATCCAGTACAATCCGGATTAAATGTTGCGCCTGTAATGTCACAATGAAATCCACGTATATTGATAAACAAATTCCTTTGACCCTCGATTATGACGATTCCACTGGACGCGCTCTTATTTCGTCTGGAAGCTTTTTAGTGACACTTATGGTGTAGAGCAGTCAATAATCAGGACTGAATAGACTTTGTTTAAAGAAAATTAGTGTTTAATTTTAAAAGAACAATTTATATTTAATTTAAAATGAGTAAATGCACATACATGACCCATGTGACTTGCACTATAGTATTCGCATACCTCTCCTCCCATGGTTTGTTTAAACACTCATGCTGCTCCGGTGGAATAAGTGGTTAGAATGTCCGCCTTGGATGCAGGAGGTCTATAAACTATAAACTGCCACACTGCAGACATTGTAGCTATGTAACAATAATTGTTAAAGCTATGTTTAAAATCCAGATCGCGCTAACACACATTGTTTGTATCCATTTACCGATTTTAAAAAACGAAATGCATCAAGAATATAACAATACACACAAAACATAGACATTCATTCATTGATTTATAATTTCTAACCTGATTGTCACCAAGGATGCAATAACAAGCTTGTCAAGGAGAAATCAGAGAGAAATGTAATGATTTTGGAGGAACTACAAAGGATGCAGTAACAAGCTTGTCAAGGAGAAATCAGAGAGAGATGTAATGGTTTCTTGTGGACTACAATGGGTGCAATCAGTGCCTGATTTAAGAGAAATGAGGCCCTGTGCTAGTTAAGTTATGAGGCCCCTTTACTTGGGCCCTGAAGGAGGTAGGCATATAAAGGTAGTCAGGCATATATACTCTGAAAATTTAGGAGTAGTTAAAATAGCCACAGACTTTTGAAACATTCATCGTATTTTATTTTTGGCCAAGAAGAGTGGTCCCCAATCCCCCCCCCCCCGGCTAACAGGGGCTCTGTGCTTAAGCACACCTAATCACCATGGTAAATCCGGCACAGGGTGCAATAAGTAACTTGTTAAGGAGACAGTAGAGAGGAACGTAATGGTTTTGGTAAGTAATATAAAGGATGCAGTAACAAGCTTGCCAAGGTAAAATCAGAGAAAAAGTAATTGTTTTTTTGGGACTACTGTCACGACATTGGTCATTAGCTAAAAAACAGAAAGAAGCGAAATTAACGAGCTTTGTATAACTTAACAAATAATTTAATTATCCAAGTTATACAATAAAACTGTAAGAGGAACTTATAGGATTATATATATATATATATATATATATATATAGGATTATATATATATATATATATATATATATATATATATATATATATATATATATATATATATATATATATATATATATATATATATACCGGGGAAAACAATTAGAGCCACATCCCCAGGCATTTATGCACTCATAGAGTGCTGATCGCGACCTGTAGGTCCATCCGACCTGTAGGTCCATGCGACCTGACCGTAGGGCCTTTATGAGTGAGAATCAACCCAACATGCACTCATGACCTCAGTCAGCTTTGCCAAATTATGGGTTGAGTAGGAATAGTGACTACGCGTACTCATTTATTTCTTGTGGGGATAAGTATTTATGATGGCATTGCGTGCTGTTAATTTTGATGCCTGGCAGAGGTAAGGGAGGATGACGTCCTAAACGATTTTGAATTTGGATTTTGAATATTAAGGTCCGAAAGAGTCTAAATGCCTTGGATAATTTGGGAGACACTCTGTGCTGTTTCTAAATGGTTAGTAGAAGAGGGTACCTCTGATGACAGCGATGGCATTTTGTTTTTTTATATTTTCACTTTGTGTGACTGGCCTTGATGGTCCTGGGCTTAGACTACATTATATGATCTGATATTTTGGGTCTTGTATGTTGTGGGGCATGGACCACATTATATGTATCTATTTGGGGTCCTGGTGTTATTTTCCCTTTTGTTGTTTGTTTGTGCAGCATGATATGAATGATGGTCCTGGTGTGTAGACCACCTTACGGTGACTATGCTTTTGGAGTGTAGACCACCTTACGGTGACTATGCTTTTGGAGTGTAGACCACCTTACGGTGACTATGCTTTTGGAGTGTAGACCACCTTACGGTGACTATGCTTTTGGAGTGTAGACCACCTTACGGTGACTATGTTTTTGGAGTGTAGACCACCTTACGGTGACTATGCTTTTGGAGTGTAGACCACCTTACGGTGACTATGCTTTTGGAGTGTAGACCACCTTACGGTGACTATGCTTTTGGAGTGTAGACCACCTTACGGTGACTATGTTTTTGGAGTGTAGACCACCTTACGGTGACTATGCTTTTGGAGTGTAGACCACCTTACGGTGACTATGCTTTTGGAGTCTCTATGCACATGTCTTGGGATGGCTGTTGTCTTTAGTAGGGATTGGTAGTATCAATGGGGGAGTGAATTAGATAAGGTTACTAGAGGATTACTTTATACGTTCTCCAATTTAGTTTTCTTTTATTATATAAATTGTTGTTCACTATCAAACTGCCCTTGATTGTGACCATTAATTAACGTCATTATCAAGATTTATAATATCGTCGTTTGTAGTTTCAGTATTTATCTATAATCTTCATCAGCCACTATATGCAAAATTTTCATATCCTTTCATTTCAAAACATTCTAACGTATAAAGCCTATACAGAGGGTGTGTTTTCAGCAATCACATAGTTCCTACTAATCGCGTGAGTACTGTAAATAGTTCTAATTCATTTACTTGCTATTTTTTAACGCTTTATATCTTTGTAGCCCATTACGTCATGTTTTTGTCTCAGTTATTCGGTGTGGCGAAGTAATGCAGCCATAAGGCTACTTTGATGTAATATACGATGTTGTCTATAGATTCACTAATGGGAAGGTTACTAAATGAGATACTAAAAAAAGACAGGAATTACTCTAACAATATTCTTAAAGTTTATTGTGAGCCTCAGACTTGAAGATCCACTCCTTATTTTATATTAAGACGAGCTTTAAGTTAACGAGCTTTTATATCAGACTAATTCATATTGCATTTCAGGGTCATCAAGGCCTCTTAATTAGTCTAATTCATGTCAAATTACAGGTTCATCCAAGCTTCATTCTTATTCTAACTGATGTCACATTGCAAGGTCATCCACGCCTCTTAATTAGACTAATTCTAGTCTCATTGTAGGGTCATCCATGCCTCTTAATTCGACCAATTCCTGTCACATTGTAGGGTCATCCACGCCTCTTAATTAGACAAATTCATGTAACATTGTAGGGTCATCCACGACTCTGAATTAGACAAATTCATGTAACATTGTATGGTCATTCACGCCTCTTAATTAGACAAATTCATGTAACATTGTAGGGTCATCCACGCCTCTTAATTAGACAAATTCATGTAACATTGTAGGGTCATCCACGCCTCTGAATTAGACAAATTCATGTAACATTGTAGGGTCATCCACGCCTCTTACATCAAAATCAGGCAAATATAAACGCACGCAGGTTGATGAAACACCAACAAGGTTGAGACCAATGACGCCTGTCGAAAAAGACTCTGGTTTTCTCGAACTTCTAGGAAATGACGAAATCACCTTCACAGGTAGGATGGTGCCAGACGTTTTGTACTATCAAAGTTCTTCAAATTTATCCAAACCGCTTTGGAAAACAAACTTACAATCATACTTTCTGGCCATATGCGGTAGTTAGTTAAAATCTCTCTCTCTCTCTCTCTCTCTCTCTCTCTCTCTCTCTCTCTCTCTCTCTCTCTCTCTCTCTCTCTCTCTCTCTCTCTCTCTCTCTCTCTCTCTCTCTCTCTCTCTCTCTCTCTCTCTGGAATATCGAGAGTAGTAGAGTATACACACACACACACGCACACACTCACACACACACACACACACACACACACACACATATATATATATATATATATATATATATATATATATATATATATATATATATATATATATATATATATATATATATAATCATATCTTGTAATCGATGACTTTCTCTGACTGAATAATGTGTAAACGAGAGAGAGAGAGAGAGAGAGAGAGAGAGAGAGAGAGAGAGAGAGAGAGAGAGAGAGAGAGAGAGAGAGAGAGAGAGAGAGAGAGAGAGATCCTATGAAACTCGATTAGCGGTAATAGTAGGTGATTGCATCTACCATACTGAACAAAATTCCATGTTTTGGAACAATAAGCAAACAATAATATGCCCCTTACCTCCCACAAAAAATAAATAAATAAAAATGACCTGCAATTTTGGATGATCATATTTCACATAAGTTATAACGACATTAAGGTAGAGTCATGTGTTATTATCAGTGATTCTGTCTGGACTAGAAACGTATGCCTCAACAAGACATTTGGCCATTGGATTCATTTCCATGACTTTTACTTCTTGTCAGAAAATCATGAAAACGATATGTACAGTGAACTAGGACGAAATGGTGGTATTCAGCCAGCTTTGAAGAGGTCAAACTCGCTTTCGCTGCTAGAGGAACCACTATCACAGGATTTAAAACGATCAAGCACATTCTCATCACGAGGTATGACATCAACCCAGGGCACTTCTGTTGCGGCATCGAACAGAACTTCGGCAATATATGGTAAGTTTAAGAAAGTACAACGTTCATCTAAAACAGACTTTACAAGGGTTATGGATTTATTCGCTGATCGTTTTGTTGAATTATGTATTTGTTGTTTTTTGAGGGTTTTACCGGGTGTAGTTTGTTTTATGGGGTTTTTGTTGTTGTTGTTGTTGTTTTTTGTAAAACATAAAAATGCAGAAAGTTTGGAAGTTTCAGTGTTTCTGTTATGACTGGGAATGTTTGAGTTGAATGCATTAAAAAAAAATTATACATAATTTTATGGTGGGTTGTTTTCACATATTGGCAGATTTGTTTGTAATGATGTTTTGTACAAAGCTAATCAATAATTGTAACAAGTCAAATTGTTACCAATCATCCTTCGTTTGCCTGGATCTTAATAAATGTGGAATTATGTATCAATTTTATTCGGATTCAAGACAAAAAAGTCGCATTTTTTCGAGTTGACACAAATTTAAAAAGATAATGTCTACTCTTTTTAACTCAACAGTGATTTAAATGCTGACACAAATAATATTTCAGCTCCTAACATTGTTGTGACACTTAACAATGCTGACGGTACTTTGGTAAATCTATTTGAACCAGTTGAGGAGACACGGGCGGAGTTGTATGATGAAAATATGGGTAAATATAAATACAAGTAAGATTTTTTTTTACTGGTGAGAATGTACCCGTTTTCATTAAAATTCTCAGATTTTCTCACAATATTTATGCTTATGGTACAATATCGATACTCCCTTATATGCAAAAGCCGTGAAAAGGATGCAAAATCATTTGTTAGTTTTACAAACAAACGCATGGAAACCGCTTGAATCTTGAAACAAAGAGTTTAGAAATTTTGAATTGGATGAAACCTTTAGAATTTAGATAAGAAAAAAAGTTTTTTTACCAAAGGTAATCTAATTTGTAGAACCCCGATTTAGTACTCATCCATAATGGTATGTAGGGGAAATAATCATTGTTAACAAGCAGGTAATAAAAAATATCTTTGTAAATCTCACATCGAGGAAGAATTTATAAAATTTTTAGTTTTAAAAATGGACATGCCTCCTGTAAAGTAAGTAGAGAAAAAAAAATATTGATTTTATTAAGGACTGCGCTTTAATACAGTAATAAGATTTTGTAATAGTGTAGCGACACCACAAGGTCATGTTTTAATTTGAAAATGAGAAGAATTGTTTGTATGAACAAAACAAGAAAATTAAGACCTGAAATAATAATACAAGGACATGCACCTTTATCGGGATAATTATGTTTTTAAAGAAATAATTTTAAAATATTATTTTGTAAAATAATATTTAAAAACTTCCACGGAAATGCATGAATATGATATTGACGATCTAAATAGTTAACCCAGCAATCGCAAATACGGAATTCAAAAATTAATAGAAAATCCCGAAGGCTCGATGAAATTGTTACAAAATGTACTTTCAATGATTTCTTTGAAACAAGTCAAAATTTTGTTACAATTTCAGGCAAGTATCTTTGCATTTTTTTGTAACTGAAATACTTACATAAATGTTTGATTTATGAAAACAATCGTATGTAGTGTCAGTAGAAAACGCTGAATCATAGGTAACAAAAATAAAAAATCGTTAAAAAATAACACATGAAGGTTGGATGTATTTAATTTTAAAGAGGAAATTATGTAGTATAATTCTGTTTTGCATGTTAATGCATATAATTGTACTAGAAACGTAAAATATTGAGGAATGAGTGGAAGCAATGATAGCACAGAGACAATCTGTTGAATGTGTATATATTTAATTTCTCGTGTTATGTGACAAGGACTCGTACTCAGTAACAAAGTAAAGAGTGAAAGCCAACAAGCTTTGTATATTTTAATAAAACAATTTATTTTCCTTGACAACAATGTAAAAACTGGTAAATAGGACTTAAAGTCTGTAAATATAATCCAAAATTTGGTCCTAAGAATGAAAACATAAGTCCTATCACTAAATAATATTTTTAGGCTCCAGGTTCGAGTCCCGATGATGTACAAATATGGAAGGCGATGACGTCAGATGCAGTCCAATGTATAAATAACAATAATTCCTCACTTGAATAACAGTCTTTGTTTCCGAATAATTCCATAATAAACTCCATGAATATCTTTCACAATTTTTATATAGAAAAGTCTACTTGTTCAGTTTCCAGGAGAATAAATTATTAAATCCAAAAATCAGACAAAGAATAAAATATTTTACAAACAAATTAAAAAAGACACCATGTTCCTTCAAGGTTTTTAATGACTGCCCAAAATGATATCAAGAATGCGTATTTAACCTCAAAACATCACTTCAAATCTCGCGAGATTGGTCATGTGGTCTCTTACTACGCTAATTTTCAAACATAGGACAATGTCACTCCACTTTGAAACCAATTATATACAAACAGTGATCACGCGGAGAAAGTATGCCTGTGATATGACCGATTATTTTAACTTCCTGTTGACACTTTTACCAGGGTAAGACTGAATAATAATTCTCACGTAACACTTCTTCGTCTTAAGTAAACAAATTTTGTGATACAAATATATCTCACTATAAAAAATAGAGTCTCGAATACGAGAAAAATATTCATTACAATTAAATACAATGAAACAAAAATGAAATAAAAATAAATTTAAACCTTACACACAAGCAATATAATCACATATACGTAACACTTATCAAGCATGAGAAAGTAGACATCTACATTGATTTGATGGTGAAATGGAAGGTTAAACGGATGAACTCGTGTGCATTAGGAGTACATGGTGGTTTCATTCTTTATCTTTATTCATGCAACGCGTACTTAAAATAAAAATTATCCGAATAGAGAATAGATCTGCTCTTTCCTGCATAGCTGTTTCTTTATATATATATATATATATATATATATATATATATATATATATATATATATATGTATATATATATATATGTATATATATATATATATATATATATATATATATATATATATATATGTATGTATGTATGTATGTGTGTGTGTGTGTGTGTGTGTGTGTGTGTGTGTGTATGTATGTATGTATGTATGTATGTATGTATGTATGTATGTATGTATGTATGTATGTATGTATGTATGTATGTATGTATGTATGTATGTATGTATGTATGTATGTATGTATGTATGTATGTATGTATGTGAACAACTGAGGCCCATGTATGCAAATAAAACGTGACTTGTAATATCTACATATATTTCTATTATTAGACCACTGCACACGACCTTTAACTCCACAATTAAATAGTGATCAAAATAGTACCAGGTGCACTACTATTCTCTACATCGAATATGTGTGTGTGTGTGTGTGTGTGTGTGTGTGTGTATGTGTAGTATGGGCGACTTTGGTAATTTTACAATTATACGAGGGTTGTGGTGGGGTAAAAAGCACAAATCGAAAGGTGATATTTGTATAATTCAAAATGATTTTTGTTGTTTCCCCCTTCCCCACACAAAGCCTAGTACTCGCACACCCTGGACACCAAAGTTATGCACTATTTATTTATTCATTTATTTATTTATTACAAGCAGATAAAAACAGGCAATCTGGTGCGGATACAGGCGAGGAAAAATATAAACCGACTCCGTCATCTATGTTTGAAGTACAAGCAGATGTTCATCAAGGTAGATATCCTTGTGCGGTCAATAAGGAATATTTCACTAAAATTATAACGACTTGCTATTGTGATAATTGAAAACAAAATTGTTCTTTACTTCTTCAAACCATTCATCTTTGCCTGTGATACAATTCTTCGACTTTCATTTTTGTTCCAAGATGCCTTGATCTTGTCACCTGTTCCGCCGAATTCAAGAGTGACTTGTGTTAATCATGTATCACAAACTGGCGTATAAAAACCATGTATCACGGGTTGGTTTATGTTAATCATATATCATGGGATGGTGCATGTTAACATGAATCACTTGGTGGTGTATGCTTACTATGCATCACGGGCTGATGTATGTGAACCTTGCATCACGGGGGGTGAATGAAAACTATGCATCACGGGGTACTGCATGTTAACTATGCATCTCGGGGTAGTGTATGCTAACTATGCATCACAGGGTGATGTATGTAAACCATGCATCACGGGTTTGCTTATGTTAACCATGCATCACGGAGTGGTGTATGTGAACCATGTATCACGAGGTGGCGTATGTTAACCATGTGTCACCGGATCGTGTACGTAAACCATGTATCACGGTGTGGAGTATGAAAAAAACATGCATCATGGGAGGTGTATGCTAACCATACATCACGGGGTGGTGTATGTAATCCATGCATCACGAGATGGTATATGTAACCATGCATCAAGGGGTGATGTATGTAAACCATTCATTACAGGGTGGTTTATGTAAACCATGCATCACGGGGTGGCGTATGTAAATTATGCATCGTAAACACAGTTTATTCAGCTGATTTCAACCATGTATCACGAGGTGGCGTATGTTAACCATGTATCAACGGATCGTGTACGTAAACCATGTATCACGGTGTGGAGTATGAAAAAACATGCATCATGGGAGGTGTATGCTAACCATACATCACGGGGTGGTGTATGTAATCCATGCATCACGAGATGGTATATGTAACCATGCATCAAGGGGTGATGTATGTAAACCATTCATTACAGGGTGGTTTATGTAAACCATGCATCACGGGGTGGCGTATGTAAATTATGCATCGTAAACACAGTTTATTCAGCTGATTTTAATGGATGGTGTATTAAACCATGCATCACTGAGTGGTGTATTTTAACCATGCACTCACTATAAACATGGTTTGTTCAGCTCATTTCACGGGGTGATGTGTGTTAAGTATGGATCACTGTGTGGTGTATGAAAAACCATGCATCACGGGAGGTGTATGCTCACTATGCATGATAGTGTGGTGTATGTAATCCATGCATCTCGAGATAATGTATGTTAACCATGCATCACAAGATGGTGTGTGTAACCATGCATCAAACGGTGATGTATGTAAACCATTCATTACAGGATGGTTTATGTAAACCACGCATCACGGAGTGGCGTATGCAAATTATGCATCGTAAATACAGTTGATTCGGCTGATTTCAATGGATGGTGTTCCTAAACCATGCATCACCGAGTGGTGTATTTTAACCATGCACTATATACATGGTTTGTTCAGCTGATTTCACGGGGTGATGTGTGTTAAGTATCGATCATGGTTTGGTGTATGTTAACAATGGTTTCTGCACAAGATTTCAACTAAAAAGCAATATGTTGCTGTCGACGGATTCCCGTAAATCAGACTGAAGACGAAAGCCCGTAAAGAAACTTACATGCTTGCACGGTGGTCATTATTAGATTTTTAATACAAATAAATTGGGTTGACGAATCATGTTCCGATGTATCAAATTATTTATTGTGCACTATAATTATTCTCGTTGTTATTGTTATTTTTCGTTATTATTATTATTATTATTATTATTATTATTATTATCATTATTAGTAGTAGTAGTAGTAGTAGTAGTAGTAGTAGTAGTAGTAGTTGTTGTTGTTGTTGTTGTAGTAGTAGTAGTAATAGTAGTAATAGGAGTAGTAATGTGGTTGTTGCTGCTTATGTTTATTTATAATGAAATTTGTTATACGAATTCAGAATTTACACTCATTAACATTTTCTTCTCCAATTGGTGAAATGTAACCATTTAGAAGTAGTCTATTCAATGAAATAACTGTAAATACTCTGCTTTGGTGTGTTCCTTTGTAAAGCTACTTCCAGCTGTGTATGGCGCAAAATAATTTTACAATAGCTGACATCATGCTAAAACACCTAAGATAAGAAAATCATTTTAAAAGGGCTGACCGTCTAATCATTACTTGATGCAAATAAAACCTAGTCAAAATAGATTTTAAAATTATAAATGCAAAATCTTACTTACACGAACAGATGGATTCGAGGATGTGACGTCACTCACATTAAATAATATGAACCAGACAAACGGCAAAAGTCGCACAGTTCCTCAAGTACGTTCCATATCAGACAGTATTGTGGAAGCCAAAATGAAAGACCTTGCAGGTATTACAATCTTAGTCATCCTAATATGGTGCTTTTATGAGGCCAAGCTGTTCAATTTAAGTTCTTCTTGGACAATTCTAGTGGGTATCGATATGTATTTCATTACGTCGTGCGAAATTAAAATAATCCTAGACCGCACATCTTTTGAAGAAACACCGGACATGAAATGTGTTGATCCTTTAAAAATGCTTGACTTTTATAATGAATACAATTCTTTTACATTTTTATATTCGTCACATATTCTTTAGATTGTATCTTTTTGCCTCAATAATTTATTTTATACACCTTGTTGAAGAAATTTTACACCATTACCTTTTGATGCTTGTGTATTTTTGATGTTTTATAAGTTTTTCAGTCATATCACTAATATGTCTGCAGTGTGGCAGTTTATGGTGATGTATAACTATGGGCATAATGCCGCAGACATGTAGCATGATGTCCCATCAAGTCACCTTATTCTGACATCAGAGCCGATCCAACCTAACACACATCTGTTAATTCTGAGCGCCAAGCGAGGCAAATGTTAGTTTTAAATCTTAGGTATGACTCGGCCAGGTTTCGAACCCACGACCTCCATCATCCGTGGCGGACGCTCTAACCACTTAGGCCACCGGAGTTTCTTTTATGCTTTATTTTAATTTTAATTAATGCGTAGCTGTGTTTGGAGAGCTTATCTTTCAAAAGAGATCTGAAATGTTGTAACATAAGTACTGTTGTAAATAAATATAAATCAACACTTTATAGCCAGAATATATAATGCAATAAACTGACTACAAACAGTTCAAGACTAGCCTAAGCGCTTTCGACTCTTAATGAGTATTTTTCAAATTCAGATACAAAACATAGACAAGACAAACACATAAAACAGAAAAATCGTTGTATTTGCAAAATTTTACATGACTATAACTTGTTGTGGATATTATTTGCCCTTAGCTTTCTTTAGGCAGTATCAATCCGCAACAAGTCATAGTTCTAAGTTTTCTTTAGGCAGTATCATTCCGCAACAAGTCATAGTCCTAAGCTTTATTTAGGCAATATCAATCCGCAACAAAACATAGTCATGTAAAGTCATAGTCGTACAGGTTGGGTTGCCTAGAAGACTCTGCACCTATAGCCCTCACAGGTACTCGACGCGAGCTTGATGTTAAAGAAAATAATAATTTTAAGATTAACCCCATGACCCGTTCTGACATAGGACTCTCTCTCTCTCTCTCTCTCTCTCTCTCTCTCTCTCTCTCTCTCTCTCTCTCTCTCTCTCTCTCTCTCTCTCTCTCTCTCTCTCTCTCTCTCTCTCTCTCTCTCATACTATATAAGAGACAGAGGATCCAATGTCAGAACGGTCATGCTCATGGGGGTAATCTGAGATATTTTTGTCACTCTGTAGGACTTTTTTCTTAACATTATTGTTTGGGTTTTTTTCAACATTAAGCTCGCGTCGAGTACCTGTGATAGTCTTTGTTTAACCGTTTCGTGAACTTGGCCGTGATTGGATGGCATCATTGTTCCGACAAAGTGTAAACTCTCACACCTTTTCAGCGATTCATGATGAGACAGCAGCAGCGGTGTCCGCATAATTATTTTTCTGGGTGAGGGGATGGAGATAGTGGAGTGGGACAAACATGTAGTTGTCAACTATATCCTTCCTTTGTCTTATGAGCTGGTACCTATAAATGGTGGACAGATGGGTTTCCTAAAAGCAGTATGAAGCATATTGCTAAAATGAAATTTTATCATTTTATTGAAGACTAACATTAGATGTACATGATCGCGACAAGTCATGATGTATCACATTAGATTAATATTGTATCAAAACTTTTAATACTAATTAATGTTTCCAATAGTAAAAATGCAGATTATATACGTATCGTATTTATTATATGCTGAATGTTAATCAGAACACACACATACACACACACACACACACACACACATATATATATATATATATATATATATATATATATATATATATATATATATATATATATATATATATATATATATATGTGTGTGTGTGTGTGTGTGTGTGTGTGTGTGTGTGTGTAGTTTGATAATGTGCCTTAAAAAAACAACCGACTAATCAATAATTAATATTAAAAATATGTATATTTTATATTTTAGTCCAATCAGAGGCACTACTGGACAATAAGTCATCAAGTGCGAAGCTGCTGTCTGATGAGATATCTGAAGATCAAAACAGTGGTGAATATACATGAAAATTGACTTTTTGTAATACCTTTATTTTCGTATATAAATGGACTTACGATAGCTCCTCAGTGATTAGTGTGTCGAATCCTGCTCCGACCTGCTGATGGTCTATCTCCAATGGTTAGTCACTGTAATCCATCGCTTCGGTGTTAAACGTCTTTTGCATGATAATGTGCCATTAAAAGCAACCATTTAATCAATCGACGGTAATTTATTACATCTAAGCTTTCCCAGCTTATTTAAGAAGAAAGAAGATTTTTCATTTGGAACAATACAAGTGTATTGTAAATTTAATTTCACGTTACTGAAGTTTCTTACAGCCACACTAAGTCATGGCTACCGTATGATACGAAGCCGCAGATATGGAAATATAAATATACAAAACAGTTGGAGTTAATTCTTCCATCTAAGGTTTCATAACTTTCATCATAATAATGTCATATTTTCTATTATTTTTTGTTAAGAGTAAACAAACTTATGTTAATCTTAAATTCAATAGCTAAACTTTAAGCGTGAAACCTCAATGTATTAGTATATAATGTTTGTGAATAGTCAACGAATTTTGTTCTATTTGTAATAAGCAATTTAATTGTATGTCTCCGGCAGTCGTAGTAGCTATGTCTCGTGAAGATGTTGTAGCTGTGTATCGGGGTGTAGTAATAGTTATATATTGGGAAGCTGAGGTAGTTACGCCTCGGGGAGCTCCGGTAGTCATGTTTCTGGGAGTTCAGGTAGTTATGTCTCGGGAGTTCAGGTAATTATGTCTCGGGGAACTCCGGTAGTTATGTCTCTAGTATAACTGAAATGTGTCACAAAATGCAAAAGCAGGGAACTCAGATAAAGAATATCCAGTAACATTCCCAGTTTATTTCTATTAAATACATTCATTCAACATACATGTCATAATTGGAAGGGTGGGGTGAGAGTTAATGAGTTTTGATCAATTATGACTTGTAAAGTATGCGACACAAAGTGATTAGTATCTTTAAGTATTTTCTTTATGAATTTTACAAATTAAATTATTGCTAAATAGTGAGATACTCAAAATCCCTTCGCGATGGTATTGGTATGTATATTTGTATTAGCGGAAAGATGGCATGTCATCATAAAGTGTGTCCTATGGAATTCAGCATTGGTTGACTAAAAGAAGCATGTTTGTTATTCGCCTTTGGGGGGTAATGAACGTTTCTGGATTCGTCTTTGATTGATATTTTTACAAGCTTGATAAACAATTCTTTAACGAGTCATTATTATCAAAGGAAATAATTCGTCAACCGCCGATGAATAAGAGAAAGTGAATAGAAATTTAGCCCAGGGTAGCGTTTTTGTTGAGTTAGTATTTCATTTTTAAAAAGCATGGTATATAAAGAACTGTAATTTGGCATTCAACTTAGATTTTTCAGTTTGAAGGCTGTCAGCGTTACAACATGACAAAGCATTTATCAGTTATGAATCTACCTCTATTTTTATAGGTGTTTGTAGATGCTTTAATTTATTCCCTTTAACTTCAGAACCATGTGCTAATTCCGGCTATTCAGCTGAAGCTGAATCAGATAAAGAGTCAACAAATGATGGCATCGAAGGTAGAGTCAAACGCTGTAACTTTAAAATCCAATGACTGGGTGGGTGTGGGGTGGGGGTAAGGGTGAGCTGGGAGGGAGGAGCAAAGTAATGTTTATGTTCTATAAATATAATGTTTATTTGTAAAATCTCACTACCCATAGGCGCCGTTGGTAACTGGTTAAAGATATGGAATACATTAAAATTAGCGTTCATTTTTTGCTGCGTGACATAAAATATGGTTTTCGTATCATTTGATGTAAGCTTTATTTAGGCACTATCAAAAGCAAGACATCTTGTATGCCCTCCCAAAACCACACAAAAGGCCAAGATCTTCAGCGCGACTAGAAAACCAAAGGAAACGTATAAAGCTTTGGGGTTTTTTAATAAATATAAGCAATTGTAACGGTGAAATGAGCAGCATGGCATTACAATTTTTAGATTGGGACCATAGGTCTTTGCCTCAAATGTCTCACCCTTACCCCATACACTACTATGAATATTTTCTCTCAGTACTATCAAGATAAGATTATATTTGCTATACGTATACTTTGTTACAACGTTACTTACTCTGTCTGTACTATTTTAATTCAGGGGACATGTTCTGCGTGGAGGTGATGGACAATGAAGTTTCCAAACGATGTAACCTCAGTGGTCATTATACACTGAACGTGACATTTGAAGGATTGGCATTACTTAACGAAGATGGACCTTTATTCTGCTGGCTGTACAAGGAGCTGGAAGGATTTGGCTTTGTCAAAGAAAGAGATATTTTCAGATTCAAATCTATCTGCAGCAGCCAATCAGGAACAGGTATGTTTTGCTTCCTGACGGAGAAAGCCGAGGAGATCAACAAGTCTGTTACCGCGCATGCCACACCCAACTGCCAGTTAAAGGTGAGACGCAATTCAGACCACAAATCCCACTCCAATTTTATGGAGCTGGTTATGAAGAACCTAAAAAAAATCCGATTCACCAACTTGCAGTTCATGAAGAAAAGAAATAAAATCTCCGTCTCAGTTATCAGTGACCCAAATATTATGCCTATGACAGATGTATATAGAAAGAGGAAAAAGCTGTCTCCGTTTTCCGACACAACACACCAGCATGAAGAGATGGGTGTGTAATTCGTAAACTTTCCTAAAGTGATTCCTTGGAAACCAAAGGAGAATACGTATTTATGTATAATATAATATATAAACCAAGCCATGTGTTTCTAATATGTACATTATGTTTTGAGAACTTTGCATGTACATTCATCAGTGTTTATTGGTTCTTTGTGTCCGTTGCATACGTTAGTTAGTACAATCCAAATCTCGTTAGTACAGCAAAATGCATATGTCCACAGAGAAAAATGGTTTATAACTAGATTTGCTGGCGTAAGGATTTTTGCCACACACGACATTAAGAATAGGGACAGATAGAAAGGTGGATATTAAGGTATGATCATTGTAAAGAATTATAAGTACAGAATACAGATATTAAAGCAGTTCAAAATATAATTCAGTCAGCGAAAATAGCACAAATATAACATATACGCCCTGTGTCATCTGACAAATTTAAATGTATCTAAAAGACACCAAAGTAAGCCTATTGGAGTAGCGAATGTCACTCGAAATTACTTAAAATTTTAATATCGTCATTGTAGGATTATAGATTATTTACATAGATAAAGTAATTTTCTTTATTTTGAATTCGGAAATCCAAATCTGAAAATAAAACCGTGTATTATTCCTAATAAAGAAATTACAAGTGCAAAATTTATTTTGCGGAGGAAATCTTACCTCTGAAATTCAAGCTATACATGGGAAAGAAAGTCTAGTTTTATCCAGATTGTAATAATGGCGGAGGGCTACTGTTATATCCTGTTTGGATTGCATTTCTTTCTAGTCGTAAAGTACATTCTTCGTTCTTTTATTTGCAGTTTTAGTGTTTTCCACTAAAAATGTAAAACTTCTTATGATATGTTTTATAAACAAGGAATAATATTACGCGTAAAAAATGCCTTTAATTGTTGTTCGAAAGATTTTTGAAGTACATGTGTCATGTATTAGCGTCTTACAAATATTCGTTGTATAATATGTTTCTGCATCCTGTTCTCAAGTAAATATTCAGTGCCGTATGATGTAGCGTATCCCGTGTTTCCTTTTGGAGGAGATATTTTATTATTAGGTGTTGATGTTTCACGATTCTTTTCGCAGTAAATGATTGATGCTTCAACTCATGGTCGTATACCAGATTTCCCAGTGTCGGGGTACTTTTTATCATTTACATACACTATATTTATGTGGAGGAGAGAAGCGATGGACTTTTATGAGTTATTTCCAATAGCGGACACCTACAAATTACGAACATCTGCTTATTAAGAACTACATTTATGAACACATTGTCTTCGATACTCTTATTTAATTATGTTCTTAAAGAGGACCTATTTACTTAAAAGACTATGTTGTCTTCTGAACGTAATTTGAAATATATTTTACCATGAACGTATGCCTACGAATATATACTTTAAAAGCCTGCAATAAAAACTTGCTAGTAAGCAAAAGTTTTGATTTTATATTTCATAGCTATTATAATAGCTTTTTTCATTCGTACTCACCCATCAATCCTTGATAGATGGCATGCGTATCCGGTGATATTTTTTGACTAGTTTTCTGTTTGTAGATACAGTCTCTTGAGTGATATTTACAAATATTAAGAGCCCAAATTTCAATAGTAATTAAACACCACATGTAGAAGTAACACGTTCATTGTTCACATTTAAACTGGTATTTACCGTGTTGTATACAGCATGTTTAGCAATCCGCATGAAAATGGTAGATGCTTTAGGTTTTACAAATCTAATGAATGTCCAATCAGTTGACGCTCAGCATTATTTATGAGCATGCGAAAAATCAATAGCTGAATATAAATCATCGTCCCCACTAGAGTTTTTTTTCTTATAATTTTAATTGTGATATCTTTTCAACAAAATGGCGGACCATTTATTTGTATGCATGAGGCTCATAGCCCAATATTCTTTTTCCCTCTAAATTTGTTCTTACTTTTCTACTGCTGAGACCGCCAGAGGCATACTCACGAACATGTAGAATTTGCACACTATGGAATACGTCAGAACTTGTTAGTATCGACTGAAAAGGGCCGTCGAAACTCGGGATCAGAGGCGTAGCGAGGACATATAGCGCCCACGGCAAAAACCACGGCCAGAACTAAAATTGCGCCCCTATCAAAGCTTTGAAAGTATAAAAAAAATCCTTTGTTCTTCTCACTGATTTTTCACCCCCACCTTCCATTCACGTGGCGCCCACAGTAGACCTACGTGCGGTGTCTTGTCACACCCTCACTACGATCTGCTGGGGGTGGAGGCCGAATTTTTAGAAGTTAGGTATGTACTGGCATATGCCAGTATCACCCTAAATCTGAAACAAAATTCCATATTTTGTTCTTAACAGGGAGACCGCAAATTCAACTAAATAAATAAATAAATAAATAAATAAATAAATAAATAACGCATATAAATTAGACTTACAGTATTTGGGATATGGGATAAATAACACATATATATAGCAAATCACTTGTATGTAATTTAATCAGTATTAACTTGTTTGCGTCAACAATTAACAAGAGGTATGCGTATATATTCAAAGCTCCAACGATATATGCTGTTCTAAATTACTATGTAACCCCACAGATTAGAGATGTCGAGCATATATTTTGAGTGACAATAAATCGTGAAATGAAGAAAAGTATATTTGTTGCAAAAGGAAAACTTTGCCATGTCGTACCAATAACAAATTTTATTGCGAGTCAGCATCACAATATTCGTAGAGAATATTATCGTCATTATCGTCATCATTGTTATTATTAATACTTGTTAAATTTCCAATGATTGGAAGTATTGTATGTACTTGTATTAGCTAAATCAATACAAGCTTTATTACAATTATAATTAGCTGAGTTTGATCGTAAAATGTATGCAATTACAATTGGAGAAGAAATACAATTCAAATGAATATATACATTCGTGTAATTAGTATATATTATTGACATTAGACTATTTTAGCTGGCATGTTTTGATATGGAGTAATTATTATTTTTATCACGGTTTTCATCATATCAGGAGAACGTAGTAGACTAAAGAAAATCAATGAGAAAAAATAAAATGATTTGGGATTCTGGATCATCTGCATGTGTTCTTGGTGCCAGCCAACTGGATTGTATTTCCTGATGTAAGTTCTTTTACTTCGTTTTGTCGTATTTTATTGGGGTTGTGTATCATCGTAGATAGTTTTTAGGAAGAGTTTACCATCAGTTACTCAATAAGCAATAATCTGTTTTTATCATCCTTCCGTTTTATTCTTCGAAACTATCAACTGAGTTTCTGTACGATGCCTGCCTATGTGACTCGTTTAGTGTAGGAAGGATATAATTCAAGAGAACTTGGTCATTTATTTTTGTATACATAAGTTCTTTTATGCTGAAGTTAGTGCCTGGTACCTTACCTGAATAAAGCAATATGACATAAAAATCATCTGTTGGTGTCACCTTGATTATGAATTCGACACGTGGACCAATCGTGACACCTGTTTCGAATCCGCTACAATTGTCCTTTATATTAGCAATGCACGAAGCCTAAAAACCTGTATGTATGAATGGGTCAGAACGTAGGTTCGATATATAACAGTTAAAACTCTGCAACTTTTATAAAGAAATATGTATGAATGGGTCAGAGCGTAGGTTCGATATATAACAGTTAAAACTCTGCAACTTTTATAAAGAAATCGGCGTTGTCTTAAAGGGAATTAATTACCATATAAAAATGCTTATCCATTCAGAATTATTTGGCATGCAGTCTAGAGCAGGTCTACGTATATCTGCATTACTTCTATGTCCTTTCCCTCAGATGACCATCCCATGCCAAACTGCGAAGGGTCGTACGCCTACATTGTTTCAAGTTATGAGGATATGTTGTATAATGAACAGAATATAACTAAAGAATAATTATTAAGGGATTAATAAAAATAGAGCATTTCTACCTTTATCTATCTGTAACGTATCATGAATGTAAAAGGTAAGATCTTGGAATTTGGGTCTGACACAAGTCCTGATGAGAAATTTTAAATTAATTTTATTATAAAGACTGATTAAAAGTGTAAAAGGATACATTATCAGCTCCGGATTATCAATTAGTAATTGTAGATTAAAAATGTCAACATCCAATGACATTCTTGAACGTTTACTCCTAAAGTCTCATTTGCATTAAATGCTACTTTAGTAATTCAAAGGTTTAATCTGAATTTACTACTACGATAAATTTAAATTCAACGTCCATGTTTTATATACGTCGTGACAATATCTGCATGACAACGTGCGTGAGCAAGTGTACACTTATATAGCTCTTTTGCACGTGGAGTCCTGAAATGCAGCTCCCCTTCGCCGATTGTGCTTCCTCTTCCGGTTTCAATAGTGACTATCTCCTTTTCTCGCTGTATTTGGTATTTTCTGAGATAGGGATAGTGCAGACTGTGCAAAAGTTGTTCGCTCATTTTGTGCTTCAAATGCAGACCATCCTGCCCCACGACAAGAATATACATGCCACGAAGGTCAAACTTCAGAGAGGTGGCATTTTCTACTATTCTGACATCAAATGTGTACTCTGAAAAGATAGTCAATACGTTGAAATTAAACGGCGGATAGACATTCTATTTATAATTAAGGTAAAAGACATTAGCAAAGGTAAAATATCGAAAATTAATTGTTCATATTTTCAGACTGATTTAAGTTTAGTCGATGAAATGGCATTGTAATATTGTACTTTCTTTCTCGATATCGTTAGCACAGTCTTTAAATAGGCTATTTAATTATGTGTTTACATAACCACATCCTAAAAACTTGATGACAACGAATTACATAAGATAAATTAATAAAATACTAAATTAAACCTAAATGTACTTAACTTTTCGTTTGATTTTCCATTTACAATAAAAGCATTACAGTATTCATTAAATAAAATTTTACTATACTAGTCACCATTTGATAAAAAAGAAGAATTGACTATATAACGTTGGCCAAAATTTGGAACCCATCACAGGGTCTCAATACTAATATTGGTCCAGTAGTTTCGTCGAGGTTTGATTCAATATGCATTTTTTTTCTTGATCGTGTTAAAAATATGTGTAATTTGAAGAAATTAGGTAGTAATTGAACCCTCTGTATAAGTGTAGCACGAGACAGCTCTAGAACACATAAGAATATATGTTGTTAAATATAAAAATGACGGCGATCATCATTAATTGATTGCAAATTCGATAAATTACCTGTCGTTTTTCTAGGTTTCCTGATTTTCCGTAAATGATGTTGAAGGTAGTGGATGTCTGTGTTCAGTTGGTCCAACTCGTCTTCCAACTTCTGCGTTTTCTCTAGCTTCTCTTGCAACTATCGATATGCCACCTCGATGTCATCGGATCTATGAGACTTCAGGTTCTCTATTGCATGTTTTTCGAATTTTTCTGATCGATCTTTTGTGTCGGTTTTGTTGAACATATTCTTTGGTACACGCAGACTGTGTACAGTTGTCATTGTTGCCGATAAGTGTCGCCTGCATGTGCAAAGTCAAAATAATACAGAAATCTTTTAAAGAAAAATATTAAAAAATAATATGAATTTAAAAAAATGCGAGCAAACGTTTGTCTGCAAAATTGTATTTCTGATTTTTAGAATATTAAAATGCAATTAAATAAGAATGCTCTCTTTAATATCAATTATTGTTATGAGCACAACTTATTTTTCCTAATTTGGATGGTTACTTTTCATATTTGTTCTTATTTGTATCTTAAACTAAGTCATCACATTAAAAAATACTTGAGCTCAAGGTTCTCAACATAGACTTTATATTCTGTCCCAGATTCCAGAAGTGTTAATGTTAATGATCACCCAGTATTGACATAAAGGGATTATGATTTAACAACCAAAGAAGAAGTACAAAGATTGTTCTTCAATAACTGCAAACATAGTCCCTGACTTCGACAATCATGACATCATAGAATACTTAAAAACAATTGCTTATAATATTACCATATAAACAATACATTTTTATTAAGTGAAAATGTTAACTTTGTTTAAAACTACTGAGATTTATTTCAAATAACCTATTTCTTTAAACATAACTTAATATAATTTTTTATATTTTATTGGCAAAATGTGATATTAAATGAATAAAGTTTTAAGATCATAGAGGGGGCAATAACTGGGAAAAAAGTCCTATTTAATGGGGGGAGTCCAGGGGGAAATATCCTGGGGGGGGTAAATGTCGGGTGGGGGAATGTCGGGGGAGGAATGTCCGTGGGGAGATGTCCTAGACTCGCCTTTCTTATGCTTTGTGTAATGCGATGTCAGTATGACAACAAGATAAACTTTCCAGTATGTTTGGTTGTCTTGGTCCATCTTTTAGCTATATACCTGTCTTATATTTTGTGTAAGGAGATGTCACAATGACAACAGGAGAAACTTTCCAAGTTATGCAATACAGGAATCACCGAGGATGAGGCAACAGTGAGCTGTTCAATTAATAAAAATCGTGGTCTAAATTGCTTCTCGTGTTTCAAAACTAAAAGTAATTCGACCTATTTACCACGGTTTTGCGAGGGTGTGTTATTTTTCTTTGTATGCTTTTTTTATTTTGCTTGTTTGTTTTCCTCTGATTTTCTTAAGAAAAAGTTTTGAAGGTTTGGCACTGCTTTTGTTGTGAAATAAAATACATTTGATTGAACCTGCTTATATGTTGGTGTGTAATATATACATTTTTGGTGTAACCGGTTCATTGAATTTTACTGTGTCAGATTATTGCTTCCAAAAACAATATGTTAATTGTCAGAATGATGCAGTTGAACACTTACTTTTTGACTGATTACCTCAAACTATAAATAGCATCACACAATGTGGGATTGGGGTTTAATAAACAAATTATTACACTGATACATTTACCATCAGACATTAATATTATGCAGCATTATTTTTTTAGAACCATTATTCATTATTATCTAAAAGACAGAAAACATACGGTCAAACGAAACACTTAAAGCAATTACCTATATATTTGTTAAAATATAGGCCATATATTTGTCAAAATATATTACTGCCATTAATAAACTGAACACGACAAATGTTCTATGTCAACTTCGAACACCATTTCCGTTCAATACTTGTATGGGGGGGGTCGTTGCTGTTTTGTTTTTGTTTTCTTGTTTGTTTTTTGTTTTCTTTTTCTTTCTTTTTTTTTTTTTGCTTCATAAAATTCTTGGAAAGCCAGCCATCTATATCTTTTTTTTTCTAGTTGATCAAGCAGGAATGACTACCACGTGCGTTTTGCCGAGTTTACACGGTTGCCTCGAAAAACAAAATATTGAACAGAACGCTTGGACACCATCTCATCTCCTTCGTGTCCTGTGAACTGAGAAGTCCTTTTATAATTATAGTTCTATAAGCTCATATGGATATTTTGGTTTTCTGCGTCAGTTATTTTGTCAAATGTTTCTGATTTTATTTTCTGATCAAAATGTAATTCATGCAGTGTTGTTTTATGGGGATTGTTAGTTTCAAAAATATACACATTTTAACATTTTAGCAAATGTCGTGTGCATTCGTAGATACTTTATTCATATAAAGTGGGTTGCAGAGAGAGAGAGAGAGACAGACAGACAGACAGACAGACAGACAGACAGACAGACAGACAGACAGACAGACAGACAGACAGAATAAAATAAAAAACTTCCACATGTGTCCTGTGAAAGAGAAGAAAAGAGAAATAGGTTATTGTCGATTATATTGTAACATAGGTACTATGAAAACTGACCTTTATAATTGCATACCTTTTTAGAACAGCATTTTTCAACTTGAAGTAAAATTATTTTCCATGAGTTCACGTATCGCTGAATAATATCCGGAGTCAAAAATCATCGACACTTCAAACTTCGAGTGACTAACTGTAATACTGAAGTTGTTAGTAGGATATCAATGCCATCTTTATTTCTAAACAATGTTTCACATGCATTCAACACAACTTAAAACATGCAAGCAATCCCATTCTGGGTGACACGCCAAGTATACACAATTATCGTTTAAAGGTTGCCTTTGTTTCCCTAAAAAGTGTAACACGAAACGTTTTGTTCTAATCTAGATTTTGGCAAAGATACAGCTTTACAGTGAGTTCATTTTTACAATAGAAAAGTCTGAAAATATGTAGCAAGGAAAAGGTCTAAAGTTAATCTATCCATATTTAACGGTATAATAAGTAACAACACATACGAATTCACGCACAATGACGTACAGAAGAGGGATACCATACTGTCATCCGTATCTCTTCTAAACAGGCACGGGCACCAAAATTTATATCATTTTGAGTATTCAAGAACCCAATGTTTCCTCTTTAAATGCGTGTATTTACGGCAAAGTATGTTCTATCTGTTGGAAATGCCTCGAAGATTTTATTCGTATACTATAATTTCAGGCTTGAATTTTCTTGTTCTCTTCCGTAAATCCCCGTGCGAGTGTCACCACACTCTGGTACAAGTCTTTAGCACGTGAACTCTTCATATATAACTCTCCTGATCCCAGGGTACTACCCCGCGATAAATCTAAGATACAGATTTTTCGAGCTTGATTTAGGCGACAACTCCTGATAAGTGGGAAAGGTATTCTGTGTAAGTAGGATCCAGTGTATTTCTCTTTTACTGTCAATGATTCCACGTCTATCAGGATGGTGTAGTTTCCATGAAGACCAGACCGGACAGAGGTCGAGTTGTCCACAATTCTGACGTCATAGGCGTAGCCTGGAAAGAGATTGTATCTGAATGCTATAATAATTAATATCCAACATATACTTTAAAAAAGCAGCATATTAAGAAAGTTTCTAGGTTTTGTTTTGTTAACCAAGACTTTTATAAAAAAAAAGTGCTCATGGAAAAAAGCAAAAAGAAGATCGAAAGTAGATATAGACATCATCTGCAGCAAAAACGTCTGTTAAGATTAAAAAGCCTGTGAATTATTGTATTTTCTGACTGGTTTAAGAATGTGCCGTTATATATCATCATGTTAGGTACTGTAACGAAAAATTGCCCGTTCAAAATTGACAAGTCGGTACAGCAGGTCAGTAACTAGTAATTTGTGTCCATATTAGTCAGTCAGTTAAGCGATTTGCATGTTGGTTAATATGCAAACTGCCGCATCGCATTGGCTCAGCGTGTAATGAATAAAAGTACGATTTTGTTCATACTGTCTTTTTTTTAAAAAAAATATATAAAAAAACGATGGACGGTTGATTGCTATTTGTGGTCTCACGAACATCGTTAACTGTGACGCATTTGTTAGCAAAATTACATTTGACGTTCTGGGAACAAGAGTCTATTCCAACTGGAAGCAACGTAGATCCTTATCAGCCGTCGCATAATGTGATGACATATCAAAACGTTTGTTGCTTCTTGAATTGATTAATCGTAACAAATTGCATACATCCAGATATTCCGGTGCATTAAGCGATGGCATATATGGGTCTGTACAGTTTGCGGTTGGACTCGGCTTATAAGCGAGTATATATTCGATAAATTTAGCTCTTGAAAATTTGATTTTAATGTCGCAAATATCCTTTCAGCATGTGTTGTTGAGGTGTCGCCATTGTATGTATGTATGTATGTATGTATGTATGTATGTATGTATGTATGTATGTATGTATGTATGTATGTATGTATGTATGTATGTATGTATGTATGTATGTATGTATGTATGTATGTATGTATGTATGTCGGATTGTTTAAGTCAATTGTTACTTTTATTTTTTATAGTCGGTAAAATAGTTCTGGCCACCTAATGTTTCTTATCATGTATATGCAATTCTGGCTTGAATAACTTTATTTATGTATATTTGTCTATTTGGTTTGCAGAACTCTTTTAATATATCTTGCCGTGAATGTTAAGTGATATTTCGTAGATATTATAAAAATGAATTCTGGAATAAATGTAACAATGATGTTTAAGATAAATATTAAGTTCTGAATTAAAACCAAGACTTGGCTGATTTGATCCTTCACAGAAGTCTCAGGATTCAAAGGGATAGCCATCGAGTGAAGAAACGGTTTAATAAACTATCGCGTCCAGTTAACAAGTTCTGATTGATTGAATACCCGTAATGAAGCAATGACTAAAACCCAAGATTACCTGTAGGGCTGGTGTTTCGCCGTTCCTCTCTAATAAAGCTCTCTATATCTCTTATTTCTTTGGTCAGTTGTTGTCGTTCCTGATCAAGCTTTTTCAAACGTTGTTTCTTTACTTGCAGATCCAAGAACGCAAAATTATGATCCGCCTTTGGTTTGTCTGAGGAATAATAGTAAACTTCCACGTTCTCTTTGCCATCCACGTCGACCTTGACCCTTTTAGGTTCTTCTTTACTGGACATATCTAGTGATCTTCCGGAAAAGAACGTGCAAAAAGCTGGAACAAAGGCAAAACCGTAATTTGTAACGTTCTTTGATAAAATTGTCTTAAAAGTTATCACTAATTAAATTGTATGATTATTGTTCGATCCCCCCCAAAAAAAAATTATTACACAAACTGCCTGTCCCGTATTTTAATTATGAAACATTTTCAAAGGTTGGTTGCAAAATAAACCAAATGACGAAAGGAGGACTGAATTATAATATGGAACTGGAAATTTCACTAAAAATTCTACGGTATGTTTGACCAATAATATTGACCTACAACATTTTTGGGGCATCTTTTTCATTGCAGTTGTCGTTTTGGGAGGTGTTTTAAAACGGAACTTGTTTTAAGCTGCAAAGAATGAATATATCTTTCTTCTTGAAGTTCTTTAATTATTGACATATGTCGGAATGGTTGAGGGATGGTACATTAAGAGTTTATGTTTATGGTTTGCCTTATGCCCGTCGTACTGTAGTGACGCTTTTGCTATCAAATTATGTAGGTTTTTCTCAAAAGGTAATAGTTGAAAGCTATTTTGATCCAAGCATTCCAAGCATAAGCAACATAGTTTGCAGGAAAATCAACCAGCCCATCCACCATACAGAAATTTATGATTATAAATAATACAACCAGTCCATCCACCTTACAGAAGTTTATGATTATAAATAATACAACCAGTCCATCCACCTTACAGAAGTTTATGATTACAAATACAATCACTTTTCGGAAGGATACATTTATACTAAGTAATTTACATTAACATATGTCATTACTGAGTATACCTGTGTTAGTTATACCCAAAATATAAATTACCAAACACCGTATTTAATAAAGTTTCCATCGGTTAGATGTAATTCTTTTGCGTTGTTCGTTGTATAGCTGGAGTTTGCTGCTCTGAATAATATTCTCAAAACTTTGATTCCAGTTTTCTTTCTTCCTCTTAAAATCTAACCCCAATTGTAAAGTCGATGCATTTTAAAACAGTAGCTACTAGTATCTCCTCAATTATTTAAAAATGTGTTTACCTGAATAGGGCATAACCTAATTTTAATATAATTCCAAACAAAGATTTGAATTTTTTTCAAATAAGGTATTTTAGATCATGTGCTTATTTGAGCTTTCATTTTTTCCTGTGAGTTAATATTTTGCCTTCATTTTGAAATTATCATTTTTCTTATTTATTAATTGCATGAAATAATAATTTAAAAATATTCAGTTCTAAAATTTCTTTCTTGATATTATCCAATCAGTGGTATAATCGGCATGCATTCGTTTCAAAAGTCGTGCTATTGTTGTTGTTTTCGTCATCATCATCATCATCATCATCATCATCATCATCATCATCATCATCATCATCATCATTATTATTATTATTATTATTATTATTATTATTATTATTATTATTATTATTATTATTATTATTATTATTATTATTAGATACTTTAATATAAGAAATACTATTATAGTTCTACAGCCAGTCTTTTAAATTTCTAGTTTAGGAATTCACGGTTGTGCAACGGACTTGTAATCTGAGGGCTGCTGGTTCAATACCTGTCAGGCTCAGCAGCAGACGGAGGCCTCTGTCTTTGGGAAAGGCGTTTTGCTCCCATTTCATCAGCACGATATAACCTGACGTTCGAATCAACAAAAACAAGACTTCCATTTGCATTAGCACGATATAACCTGACAATCATTGTTGACAATAATCAACAACAACAACAACGACAACAAAATCCCATTTCATCAGCACGATATAACCTGACGTTCGAATCAACAAAAAACAAAACCCCAGAAAACTGGTTTAGCAATGACAGAATTCATTCATACATACATACATACAAGCATGCATACATACATACATACATACATACATACATACATACATACATACATACATACATACATACATACATACATACATACATACATACATACATACATACATACATACATACATACATACATACATATAGGCAGATATAACTAAATAAATATTTACGAAGCTATTATAAAAATAACAAAAAAATGTCGCATCGTCGAGGTTACCAGTATATGTACATATTCGGTACTGCAAATTTAAAATACGTTCCATTTGAAATGGCAAAGACAACGGCAATACTATCACATTCCTATCTGGAATATGAGTTTACTATTTACAAGAGTAAATTTGTTATAATTTAACAAGTACATTGAATAATATGTAAATTTAGGTCTTGTGCCTCGTAGTCACAGCGTGATACGGCCATTGT
This sequence comes from Potamilus streckersoni, assembly GCA_016746295.1. Classification (NCBI taxonomy): domain Eukaryota; kingdom Metazoa; phylum Mollusca; class Bivalvia; order Unionida; family Unionidae; genus Potamilus; species Potamilus streckersoni. The sequence continues at coordinate 103,031 of JAEAOA010002066.1, forward strand.
CTGGTCATGCAATTTCGCAACTGAATATCAATACTGTTTAGTGCGACATGTGGAATAAAACAATCACCTTGATGATGCCATGACATTGACTACAGATCTCTAAAATTCAATAAGGAACACTGGCATGTAATAAAATTATAATATAGTGTATCGTAAGTTTTATTCTATATGTTTCCTTAAAAAAAACAACAACAAAATAAAACAATGAAAGAGTCACACACAGCTCATATATTGTAATATTAGTACAGGTACGATAGTAAAGTAAGCAACGACGACTCTGCTTCAGAGCCTATATATACACACACACACACACACACATATATATATATATATATATATATATATATATATATATATATATATATATATATATATATATATATATATATATATATATATATACGTACGTACGTACGTACATACATACATACATACATACATACATACATACATGCATGCATGCATGCATGCATGCATGCATGCATACATACATACATACATACATACATACATACATACATACATACATACATACATACATACATACATACATACATACATACATACATACATACATACATACATACATACATACATACATACATACATACACAACACTATATATTTACCTAATTTAATTTACTAATGTGAACAGAGTAATCAATTTGGAGAAATGGTCCATTTTCAAATAATTATAGTGGTACCTCTTGTTGCTACCTCTTCAAATAAATAGTTTATTTCAAATATAAGATCCTATTTCGTTTTAAACATTCTGAACGTTTTTAATTTTTTGTATTGACAAGTAGGAGTAACTGTCGTCTTGCTGTAAAGGAAACTTTTTAATACTTTTTCGTAAAAAAATGACCCAAGCCCATGAAAGGTGAAAACGTTTGAAAATTCTAATGAAAAGAATGGAATATCATGATTATAAATGGTTAATTCACGTACGTAGATTTGAATGTATGTGATTCTCTATGCAGACTTAAGTAAACCCGAGTTAGTAGCAAGGAAAAGCTAGCATCCCCTTCCTGTTATATGCTTATTTCTAGTGCTATGGTATATCTTTTTAAAAACTCATAAATGTCGTGCTCTGTGTGACACATTCAAAAATTGTTTCCATTTAGACTGTATCGATTTTTCCACCTTACATTTGTCACATTACGAATAACTATAAGTCTATACATTGCCTCTGTGCAGATAAGTTATGGGTAATGCTTTATATTGGACACATTTGAATTTGAAAAAAGAAAAAGAAAAGAGCCACTTACCTTTTCTAATGTTATGTCCGATTTATTAATATCACTTCAAGCCGATACGTTTATGATCGTGTATTCCACCTGAAGAGCATACTTCTGGCCCACTGCTTTGTTTAATCAACTAACATAAATGACAATTATAAGTAAACCCTCAATCCTGGTTGCGAATGAAATAGTATCTCATTGCACGTCAACACAATTTTTTATAATGACATGATATGATAAAATAAATTATTATACAAGCTGATGAACACATTTTTGTAGCATAATAGAATATAAATTATAAATTTTACAAGATGGTACGAATGCTTTCATGTAATACAAATCATAATGAAGCATATATATATATATATATATATATATATATATATATATATATATATATATATATATATATATATATATATATATATATATATATATATACATAGATGCAATAAACTGACGACGAACAGTACGAAACTAGTAACTAACTAGCCTAAGCGCTTTCGACTTTTAATGAGTCTTTTTCAAAGGCAAATACAAAACATAGTTACGACAAACAAAAAAAACACAAAAACGTTGCGTTTGTAAACCTCTACATTTCTATCTTCACATGTGCTAAAACTATAAATACAACCAGCTTGTATAGACTAGTTGCGGAAACTGAAAACGTTGTATAATTCCCTAAAAGTCTACAAGCCAAAGCGACATCTATTTTTACTTTGTGTACATATGTAACGCAGATTATATCCCGGATATTTGGTTATATACCGGTTATTCTTATAGTAAAAATTGAAGGATAAGAAACTTTAGAAAATGTTAAATTCTACTAGTGCATAGTTTTCATTTTCTAGTCTTCTTGGTTTAGACCGCTTGGTTTCAATGTTCTAAGGCGGCGTATCCAGTATGATTCCTTTTCCTTCCTGGTTTCGGAACTCCAGCTGTGGTTGTTGGCAATAGCGATAAGTATTATATCACTGAAAGTGTGACCAGGGGAGGAGAAGTGTTCTGCGACCGGGCTTCTGTACAGCTTTTTTGTCATCCAATCAGATCTATGAAGGTTTATCCTTATGTGTAGCTTTTCAGTTTCTCCCACGTACTGAAGGCCACAGATCTTACATGTGATGAGATAAATCACATTCCCTGTTTTGCACGTTTTGTTTGGACCATGTATGTTTAGTTTTTCTTTAGTCACTGTGCTAGTGAATGTCTTGGTCTCTATCATATGTTGACAGGTTTTGCATCTTTTATCGCCACAGGGTCCAGATTGACTAGGTTGGTTTTGACTAGCGATTGTTGTTAGCTTGGCCCTGACTAGGATGTCCTTTAGGTTGTTAGCTTGGCCCTGACTAGGATGTCCTAAAGGAAGACGATGACGTCAGATGAATGCAGTATTGTACTGATGTGTCAACAGTTCCTCATTGAATTTGTGAATCAAGAATAATATACCAGCTTTAGAATTCCAAATGGTTTCCACTGGATGTCTTTTTCCAAGAATTTATGAAGAAGAACACTTACGTATGTTTTCCAGAGAGTATAAATTTTCAAATCCAAAAAATAGAAGAACTTTAAAACAAACTGACAACAACACTAAGAACATCTTGAGCTCAAAAGGTGTAAAAATACGACTGACAAATCTAATAGAAAATGTATGTATTAACCTGTGATTTTAGATCACATGATGGCTCATGTGATCACTAAATTGGAAAGTCGCAAAAAGCCCATAAGACAATTGGCACGTACGCCATGGACAAATTTGGTGGTACCTAACGAAGTTACTTTATGAATAAAAAATAACACAAAAAAATAATAAAGATTTGTTTACAACAAAAGTAACACACGGGCCGAAAATGACCTTGATAATGACGAATCATCTTCATTCATTGTTTACGAATTTAGAACTAAGGTCAGGAACTAGGTCAGCTAAAAATAAAAATGTAGCTATATACTACGTTTATCATGTCAAAACAGAACTGAATTTTTTAGAAAAAAGTCAAATCCAGTGAATAATATCATTATAATAACTTGCAATGAAATAAAATTAAAAAAAGAATTTAAAACACCCAAGTAATTTAATTACATGTATGTATGTATGTATGTATGTATGTATGTATGTATGTATGTATGTATGTATGTATGTATGTATGTATGTATGTATGTATGTATGTATGTATGTATGTATGTTTTGCGTATGTCTTTTTTCATAACTAAAACCTCAGGTATTTTTCATTATTATTGGAGATGAGATCACATTCGATGCTGCTGAGACCCCCTTTTATAAATTAAACAGCTATCATGCCCTCGCAGATTATGACGCACAACCGAAATTTTTCTTTGGCCAGAGTAAATTCACAACTGTAGATTCCATGCATTGTGCACAGCTCCTTTTTACGCGTCACGTGACGGTGGCACAGTCACAGATCCACCAATGAGTGGCTACAGAAATCTCACGCATGTCATTGTTGGTCATGATTATGTCTGCGTGTGAGAAGAGTTATTATCGGATCGAGTTCGCTGTAGCCTCAAGAGCACTTTAATAAATACCTTAGATAAATAATGGTCACGATATAATTTTGGTGACTATGTCGCCTCATCACTTCTTTTCACTGCGTAGCCAAATCCGCTGGCATGGGACTTGACTTGGTCACTTCCTTATGTCTTATTTAAAGAAACCCTAGGCGCGTCTAATGGAATGTTTCAGCATTGAAAATCCGCGCAGATGACATACGGGACTTTCATTTTTCGTTGAACTGCGGTGAATTTCAGAACGTGCTTGCCGGTTTCTGGCTTGAGTGTACTCTACGGCTTTTCGATCATTCCACAGCAGTAAACGTCATTGTCCACTAACAACTGTTCCGCGCTAAATACATGCAGGCAGCGTGGACATGGAAACTTATTCTCATTGCGCGTGCTGTCCTGATACACCATGTATTGAAACTCTTTCATCCACACATAATGATGCTACACCACTGATCCATCTATGTTGCTCAAGAATAATAACTGAATGTAGTTTTCTAAGTCTAATCGACTGCATGCCTTTGTTCCAAAGGAAGTTTTTAACACCCATGTCAGTGTCGACAATCTCAAACTTAACAGTATCAGTAACGTGTACAATAAATTCATTATCAAACTTAAGTTGACCCAGTTTTTGTTTGTTTCCGAGGAAGGTTTGTATTATCGCTTACTTTGTGCAGCACGGACAAGAGCGCCTATTCAAAACAGCATTTTCCACAGAGAATTTTTATCGTGCTGGAAACACTTTAGTGTTTGGATATAGCTCGATAAACATAATGGCTTGTACTGGGAAATATGAATATAAACTTTCAAGCGTCTGAAAAGCATCCATCCGAAACCGCCTCTAAAGCATTTTTAAAGCTTATCGATGATATTTACGTAACTTGTATCAGTTTCATCACAAATCGTCAAAGTGCCGTTATGGTTTAAGATTACGCAAGCACCACTAGCAAAGTATGGCTGTGATGTTGTGGATGGCGCAGATCGGTCTTTGATTAAATAACCAAGCATGGTAAATTCTAAACTGACAAAAATGTTAACCTTGAATCCAGACGGCAGCGCTGTTTAGACCACATGATGTAATGTTGAGACAGCTCCCGGACGTATTTGCTATAAAATGTTCATAGTGTCTCACCTTGTTGTTGTTGTTGTTTTGTTTTTGGTGCTTATAACGATTCCCTGGCAAACACTGATCACGTGAGGACTTGTGTTATTTGCATTCTAGAACGCCGATTAATGGAAGAACGCATACAACAGCCTCTTCGGCAATAACTCATGCAATACGACGATGGTTTTGTTCATCACCGACAACGTGTGATATTTCATATCGTGTAGGAATCTTGATATGATAATGTGATGCCATTTCATGAAAGTAACAGTCTGATAACGCTCGTATATTGGCGTTTCTAGTGTCGCTCTATATTTATACTCTCGTGGATTGTTTGAATGAATCACAGCTGATGTTGCCATTGCAAGCAGGTATGGTCAATCTCACCATCATTCTGTGAGTCTTCTACGAGTTTTGAAAAGGGACTTTTATATGCCTTTTTCAAACCGCTTGGTCTCCTTATTCCACGCTGTGGAATAAGCCCCGATTGCTTAAGTTCATTTATAGTCGGCATGCCGTATTGTAAAGAGAAATCAGTGTCTAATTGCTGGTTACTAATAAAGTTTGTTATTATAAATAATTGTTTCAATCCTTAGCAACATCGTCGACCTTTTCCTTGATATCATTGTCTTTCTTCCTGATGGTGCGTTGGCAGACCTTCGCCACTGTTGACAATACTAATCAGCAATAGATCCACATAATCACGCCAAAGATGTACCTAGAGCAGGTGGGATTCACAGTATTCATAATGAGATGTTCTGGTGCATAGTTCTCGTTTCCCAAGGCTTATGCCCTTGCATCGATTGCGTCCCAAAACCTCTGAACTGCTAATATATAATATAAATACTTTTTATTTGTCTATCGATTCATGGTTTATGAAACCAAAATCCCCTTTAGCAGATTGTTTTGCAATGGGTGGTATCTTATGATACCACTATCATCCTTAAAACACATTGGGCTCATGATAGTATTATCAAAAGGTAGCGTCTCGTAAGCAAGATATTTCACTAACCGGCAACCTTCCCTGTTCAAATTAAGTTTTCCTTAAGCTATAACTTGGTGTAATCATTGCACACCTTCCATCAAGACCGTGCGTTACACCAAGACGAAATAATCCTGCCATAGTACATTCACATCCAAGAATTTACAACGTGCCAGTAAACGTTTCTCTGAATCTGAGATTCCCTACAGTCATTTTGCCACCTCTTTGTATTTAGTTAATGGGTTTTCTGTCTCTGCGCTTTAATATTTTTTGACAGAAATGCTACCATCTTTTAGAACATTTAAAGTAGTAACCATCTTTTCAAACATTTAAAATCATTGTCCTTAACATCGATCGACTCCTCTGAAACAGAACCATCGAACTATTAATCAGCAATTCTACTTAACATTATCCAGCGACAGCTCTATATTTCATAACAACATCTTATGCTGTCTCACAGCAAAATTACCTCAAGATATACAAATAGATCTTAAAATTCGTTATGAAGTTGCTTTGGTATAAATCATTCCTCTTACGCAAGCTTTTAGTATCAAAGAAGGTCAAAACACATTTATCATCGATATCCTGGACAAAAAATTCAAGAAGGGTGGGACCAAACTGCTCCTCTCAATTACGAATCCAAAACAAACTATTACAGGTCAATCTTCATAAAGATAGATTCTACAAATATTTTCCCTACCCTGTCGAACTGAACAAAATACAAAATTTATTGGGTAGCTGCCTATCTTCCCAACACCCACAGTGTGGGATAGTTTGATTTTTATGGATTACCTCCTAAAGAATTCGACAGCATTGAATTTTTGAGAAGTAATGTTGTATCTACTCAATTCAAAAACGCGAGATTGCATGGAGCAGATTCCAGTGTGGACAATACTATGTGTATTTTCTTAACAACACAGTCATGGAATTCCCTAGAGCATTTAGTGACTGGTTTTGATTATAAGGACGCTTGAAATGATGATAAAATAGAAAGACGGTATCCTGAAAACTGTGCTTATCTCTTTTCGTTAGCTTAGAAACGTAATCTGGAACAATGGCAAACTGACAATAAATAATAGCATCTCATTTTGCCATTATGAACAGAAATTTAAGCTATTCCAAAATCACAGGAAAAGGGTGGGGCAAGAATAACCACATGTATTTACAATAACTATTTAAGCCCATTAAACTTCGGCTTTATAATCCATAAATGGAGAAAGGCGCTTAGCCAATTAAAAGTTACCTCCATCAACGAGGATACACTTGGCTGTGAAATCTACAAAAACCTACCAGAAAGAAAAACTGCACTGGCGGTTTGGGGTTTGAAGATTCCGATATGGAGATTGGGTCATATTCCAATAAACTAGAATCGTTCAATTATAATCACTCTCCGGAAACTCTGAAATAATTTGGTAGATGCAAATCTGTACAGATCCATCTCTCTTATAAACAATATTGTAAAATAACGGAGATGATGAAGTACTGTTTGCCACCACCCACCTCCCAAAACAAAATCCGTATAAATTCACCAAGATAATAATTTTATCTAAATAATATTATAATTAAATTTGAATAAAACTGCAAAATTCCCGGAGATGCTGGATGATCAACACCTTATATGGTACAAGCATTTTGCTGACCTAGTGAGCAGATGGGGACACTACCTTAACCTCTTAATGAACCTCACGGGAACTTATTGGGGAGGGACAAGGTCACGCTTATCACATTATATCGGACATTTAATTCGTTCGAAAAATGATTATCGATGCAGCGGCCGACCCAACATTATTAACGACTGTATATTGAATACAATATCAGGCTCTCCCTATCTGCACTGGTGCACTCAAAAGCACATACGGAGAGCAACCCCCAACCCTCAGGCTTAGACGAGAAGAACTACTCATGAGGAAAGCTGAAAATATTTCATTATATAATCTGTTGCACCTGTCCAAAGCTGCACGTTCTTTGGGCATTAATTGCCCAAAAATTACCAGGGAAAAAAATCATGACCTCCAAAGAAAACTTAAAATTAGCATAATCCTGGAAGAAATGATTATATAACCATACCTTGCCTAATGGATCTGTAAAACACCAATACAATAATCCTTTTTGCTTTAGAGTGCTTGGTCAAAATAAGTCCAATCGTTAGAAATAAGGACAAAACTACTCTAGTGGATAGACATAGATAATAAGGGATATAAGCACTAAATAAACACGGCGATCGCTCTGGGTGGCCTAATGGTTAAAGTGGGTTCGAACCCTATCTGGGTGATACCAAAAACTTATGAACATGGTACGATCAGCCGCCTCGCATGGCAATCAGCATTAAGAGGTTGGTAAAGCTATTCAAGCATAACATGCAACCAATAACTTTAAAAATAAAAATAACTATTTTTGTTTTAAAGTACTTCTTTCTCTCTTCCTTAGCATGACAGGTATAGGTGAATTGCTGGGAAAACAATCCAATGAAACTTTAACCCTAACTAGTAGTTATAATTTGCGAGGTGGACCTTGGCACAGATCATCAGGACCTGTTAAACAAGGCTAGCTCATTTATAATATTACCAAATAGGACCAGCTAAGGAGACCCAAAGTAATTAAGTATACGAGGTGGTCCTAAATCCAGATCATGATGACTCACTGCACAAGATGGCAATATTTAATTTTCTAGACAAGAAAATAATCGAGGGTCCGATAATTTGACCCTAAACTTAGGAACGATATGACGTGGTCAAAATCCCAGATCAACAGACCCAACTGCATGATCGGTACCTGATTATAAGCTAAATCGACAAAGATACAAACAAGAAAGCACACCAACAATTGCACATTAGATCGTATAAGGTAGTAATAAATACAAACCATGCTGAGCCAAACAAGGAAGCACTAACTGAACTAATTAAAAATCGACACTAGAACTCAAGATAAGGGTGCAAATGCTTGTGGATACATTGTCTACTAGCAGGGGACATACCACTCACCGGCTTAACAAGCAGATAAAACCAGGCGTTGTTCTCCGAGCAATACAACTTTTATTAGGTCATCATATACATACTACACATTTCATCAATGGTTAGTAGCAGACAGCAGTCATGTGACTACACTGAGAAACTGAGCGAATCTACTATGCTCTGTTACAATAAATGCTACTTTAATTTTATTCAACAATGCTAAATAAACAGATGATTTAATCCTGGGCATGATCCGATATTCACTGTTATCTTTTCCTCTCCTTTAATCTATACTAACCGGACCGCAGCGAGCACAGACCCTGTATTTTCAAAATTCAAGTGCAAGACTGTAACTTTTGGAAAAAAATATCTGGAAGAACGTGAGCCGTCCTCTCTGACGCTTTCCATCCCTTGCCTCTTCGGGACATGCAAATTAAATGTATGCGGTGCATACACTAAAATACCGATGTGCATTAAACAATTACTAGTTACTCAATTACCCGTCAACCAAATTCTTTGTCAGTCAAAGATGGTTAGACCCATAAACGTCACTTGAAGAGGGTGATATCCTCTTTAAAGGCAGCCAAAATGATGGCAGTGAATAATAAGCAAGTCATTATGATAAAGGCTCACTGGAGAGATGAAAAAGATAACGTCAGAGGAGGGAGATAGCATCTGAACGTCTCCTCTTTTAAAGCAGCCGAATTGATTGCAGTGAATAATAAGCAAGTCATTATGATAAAGGCTCACTGGGCAGATGAAAAAGGTAACGCCAGAGGAGGGAGATAGCATCTGAATGTCTCAGTCAAAACTGGATCCATGAAAAGATGCTATTTAAATTGGATTCCAGATAGATGATAAAGATGTGGAAATCTGGGATGAAGGCCATTGAGTCAACGTTTGGGTTTGTGGTCTTCAGTAGTGGTGCCCTACCCGGGATGTATATCCACTAATGGGAGTGATGGCTACCAAACAAAACCAAACAACCTTTTTCTGGGCCGCCCAGATCTCTGAAAAAGACTAATCATTTACCACACATTTGTTTATTTTTTTGTATGCCTACGTTGACAACTAAAACTGAAACCCCTTTATACTTTCTCTCTTCTGTGTTACATTATATTTTAACATTTATGTGAGAGTATATGTCTATTTCATCAAACTTATTTTCTATCTCACCACCCATTTATGTGTTTGTGTGTATGCATGCTTATGCTGTGTGTATTCACTCATACCATTTTCATTAGAGACTATGCGTGCGTGGTTGATAGTACAAAATCAGTCGCTAGATAATAGGGTTGTGTGCTGGAATGTGGGAGTGAAATAAACAAAAAAACATTTGCTGAAGGAAGTATGGGTGGGTGGGCTGGTGTTGGATTGGAATAAAAGAAAACCATGTGCTGGATAGTAGAAGTTGCATTGTGCATGTGTCTAATTATAATCCAGAATTGGTAATATTACCGATTAATTATTAATATTACCCATTCCTGTTTGTCCTCAGAAATATTGTTGTCATCAGAATACCATTTCCATGTTAAACCTATAGGCAAGTTTAAGCTTGGATTTCCCGTTTTTTTCCTTACAGTGACAATTAATGTAAACAAGTTGGTTAATGCTTATTCCAGTACGTCTCCTTGACACATTACATCACGAAGTTCTCCCATCATTCATTATAACAGATGGAATATATTTTCACAATATAGATTGTATCCGCTGCTGTTGTTTTCTTTAACAGTCGTATATTTTTCTCGGACAGTGTAATGAAGGTTACTAAGACGACGTGGATGAAGATGACGTTTATAATGTTGAAAAGTGTAATTTGCCGTGGACAAGCATATTACTGTGCCTACGATTTCAAAATATTATCACATCGACAGAAGTTATCTCAATGACGTAACAAATACTGTCACTTTTGAGTTAGTGACTTTTACGATTATGTGTTAGAAACTAGTTGAGTCTAGCACGTCAATTATGAATCAAATTGTTCTGAGATTTATAAACATTTAAGTTAGGATTGTTGATTTGATTTAACTCTGCTCTATATTTATGAATTTTATGTGCCAGTAAGTACATTTGAACTTTATTTTCGATGAACTTTTTCTTTTTATTTTCTAGAAGTACAAATAACTTGTGAAAAGCTTGACATACTCAACTTTGTATGAATTCAAATTAAATCTGACGATCTGCTTCTATTTATATGAAGTTTTAATGAATCACACCTTAAGTATTGTACAAAAAGTTCATGAACTCTTCTGCAACGCACCCGTGTCATGCATCTGCTTACGATTTTTGAGGAATAAGGCAAAGGCATTCCGAATGAAAATTCTTCTCATTCGTGGCTGTTCTGTTTATTATTCCAACTTATTATTTTGCAACTAAAACAATTAATGCATTACTAGTTTGCTCTTATCAATGTTATATATAAACATTTATATAGTGATTTAAATTTATATGTTTCTAATAAGTAAATTTGGTTAGATATACATTGCAGAAGAAACGAAATGCACATTGTTTATTTTAATCAGGACTGTGAAACAAAACAGCGGAAATAGAATTAATCATCAATGGAAAGCTGCTGATAGTACATAAACAGATATCTGTACTGGAATTTGATGATAAATCGACAGAGAAAGTTAATTTTAAGGTAAATTTCTGAAAATTTATACACAGAATATAAATACGGAGACGGTCTGTGAGTGGCTATTTGGTGTGTATAGGTGATTTTATGAATAGCGGATAAACAACAACTATCGTTGCACTTTAAAGTTGTCAACTTTGGAAGCCAGATGGTTGGGGTGGGTTGTCCATCGCTTGCCCTTGCTAATAGGTCTGGGTATCGGCATCTCACGAACGATACGCAATTTCACATGTGCGATATGTATGGGCGAAGCCTGTATGGGCGATACACGTCTAGTGTAATTCATGCATGTCTATCTGCAAATTGCTGTTGTGTTTGACTAATTCGGTAGGTACTTATGTTAGGAGATTCCTCCACTAGTATACAGTAGTATTCGAAAACCCAACCGTTTGTTTTTACCCTTTCCCTTACCGAGTTTAGAAACTTAAAAGCATCAAAGAAATTTAATAAAATGCATAGCACATAGTCGTTTCATTCATTGAGTTTTAATTCAAACCTATACCTGTTAACTTTTAAAAAACCAAATAGGGAGATTGACTAAAAAATTTTGGAGATTTGGACCTAAAATTGGGAAGATTTTTGGGGCATTTTTTAAGCCTCATTCCCACTAAATATTTACCAATCTTCCAGGTCCAGTATGCATGAATTTCTCAAAGGTCGCATAGCTGTGGCCAAACTGCACAGTCGTCTTAAATAAACATGCAAGAAAGCCAGCGTGGCTAATTAAGAGTTAATCCTTATCATTACAGTTATCAACATGATTCAAAGAAGCCATTTTCTACAGCATCTTTTATGGCAAATAAATGAATCATGATGCTCTATTTTATTATAACTAGTGGTACCTAAATAGTCTCAAGCTTCATGTACTGTACATGTGGCAACATATTTTACCAGGTTTATATTTCTTTTTATTCTCAACTCAAAAAGGCATTTAACCCTTTCATCACTAAGTAACTTTGTAGGCATAGAGTCCTCAACACTAAGTAACTTTGGAGTTGGAAAGCAAATGTCTTGTGGACTTTGAAACAACATAACTTTGCCAATGTTAAAGATATCTGGCTGGATTAGGTGTCAAAATCAAGGTTAAAAATCATATTTTATGACTAATTCAATAAGATGTGCATATCTATTAGAACTGTAAAAATGCAGGTACAAACAGGTAAGACAGGTAAAATACAAGTAATTATTTTATTACCTCTTAGAAAACATAGAAAGTTCTCAAAACTTGTTCAATTGACCCTAGATGTATAGTGAATAATCACAGTAGCAGCACAAGTCTTTCTTTCATGGTGTCCATAATATATAAAATTATATAAAATGAACCAAAATAATCTCCAAGGTGAGATCTGTCCACACACCTATAGCGCTCTGCCATGTTTGATTGTCGCATTGAAGTTCGTTAACGGACAATTTTTCCAAAAACTTCATCTGAATAGAATATTTGAAAATATTCCGAAGCTTTCCTGGAGCCATCTAACATTCGAGTGTGCCCAATTCTGTCAGAAAACTGAAACAAATCTCTTTGGTTTTCGGGCTTCGTCCAAACAAAACCACGTGGAGCGTACAATTCCTCTGGTTCAAAACCTTCAGAGTCCTCTTCATCGTAATCACTGCCACCACAAGTGCATTCCATTGTCTCTCCATACGTCTTCACTCATTTTCATTCAAATTTACCAGGTCGAAATTATTAAAATCCTTCGATAAATTTATAAAATTTCTTTGAATGCCGCCATTTTGGATACAAATTTCAGCATTCGGAAAACACATTAAAAGTTCCTACTTTTTTCAATATTTCTAGTTGTATACAAGCTAAACTCATGACATCATCCAAATATAACATCTACATTACAAGAAGGAAGTTATTAGAGGTACCCCTAGTCGGGTACTATAATGTTAAAGAAGAACACTGCCCCAGACCGTAAAGTCGGTCCATAGTGTTTACGAACTTACTTTATCCTGACCGTTTTTCCGGTCCGCAGTGATGAAAGGGTTAAGATTGTTTATTAAATAAAATATTTATTCAGAATAATTGTTTTAAGACACAAAAGCTACATGATATGTTTCTCCATTCCTTCGTTCAATTTAATGATGGTAATTAATGTTTGTATATGCAGTACAGTAATGCCAGGTGTTCACTCATGTAAGTTTCTTTGGTTGGAATGGAGATGCTACAACATGACAGTGAGCATTCTTGGGATTGAAACTATTTGCAGTTAATTTTATTGTTTCGGTTTATTGTATGTTGTGGTTTATTGTCAGACTTTATATTATAAGGTTAGAAACAGTCATAAATTGACTTGAATCATGTTTAATCATAATATTTTATTTACTGAAGAAAAATGTAATAATTGAAAATTTGGAGGTTGGCATGGAACAACCCCAAAAGTCTAGTTTTTTCTCCTGTCTGGAGTTGACAGGTATGCTGACCTGATTCTTGTCATGGTGTCCCTAACAGTCTTGTATATGGCATTTCAATACAAATTGAAGCTCCTGATAAAATCAAGTAAACAGACTGCTCGCTGTCCAGTTCTGGTGTCTAGAATAGTCTAATATAGTCTTTTTCACTGAAATCTGTTGTCTGCATCCAATATTTGCAATGTTTTCATATTTCTAAAACAAATTGAACAAATAAATAAAAGAGACTCTTATATACGTTTGTTCAAAGATGTGTGATTAAAAAATTATTGAATTGTCAAGATTTTCAATGACGGTGAACTACATGACACTGCATGAAAACATAGACTGGCCCAAGCAAATATTGCGACCCTGAAAACATGACTGGCCCAAGCAAATATTGTGACCATGATGCTAAAAGAAACCCCTGTTTGAGTTGAAACACCAATAAGTTGACAGTATTTGGGATCCCCTGGTAAGTCAGATTTTTTGAGTGTAAAAAAATCAATGAATAAAATGACTAAATTTTATTGCGCAGTGTGATTGCGTGTATTTTTAAAAGAAGGGCTTTTCTCTTAACTATTCACTTTCTTGCTTCGTTACAAAAATCCATTAATAGGATTGCATATTTATGGTAGTATTATTTTCTACCAACCTTCAATAATGACATGCATTGGTTAAATATTTGCTTCATTACTATATATATTTTTCATATTTTCAGTTTAATGAAGTGGTATCTCATATAACAGGAGTCTGCAGTTTTATCAATAAAGCACAACAAAATTTCTGACAACATCAAATCACCTTAACGGTAGTGTTAATTTATAATACCTTGAAGGTGATTTCATGTCAGAAATTTTGTTGTGCTTTATTGATAAAACTGCAGACTCCTGTGATCATATACGCAATGATGTCTGCCATTGCAAGTTCATTTATGGTTTCAGAATATGCAAATATGGCATTAAAATCTCCATTTATTGGAAAAAAAAGAAATAAATAAGAAAATGCTATTCACCAATCATATTTTTAAAAGCAAATTTGCATATTGGTGTTTAAATTTCGAAACAGAATTTGGTATATTTTCATCATAGCACAGTAGGCCCAACTTCATGAAATCAAGCAGTGATATCTTGCTCCAGAAAAGCAGAAAAGTGTTAGCTATTAAAACTTGCATGTGAATGTGCAAACATTTCTTTGTTGCTGTAAGCTGATTGTTATCAACACCACATAAATTAATACATTTGGCCTTAGGTTACAACAGTGCCAGAACTTGCTGGCTACAGTGAGGGGGCATCTAGTCATTTTACATAAGAAAAATCATAGGGCGAAGTTGTTTTCGCTTTTGTAACAGATGAAGGCAAAGTTTACACTTCTCAGGCGACTTTTTCACCCACTTTGCCTGGTAGCTTAACTCGTGTTGTACTAGTTTAAAACATTGGCACTTTTAATCATTTTGCCACCCCATGTACCTATTATTATATTAAACTGAAGTTATGGAGCAGATGAAGGCTGATGTTAATACAATGTAACTTTCTTAAATGTGTGTTCATTGTAGTTGTTTTACCACATGTGGCTACTTCATTTTCATAAATTGCACTGTAGTATCTTAGTGGTATGTGTGAAGTGCAATACAAATGTTAATTTTGTTTTAAAACATCCGGATGGTTTGATTAGAAGTAGAGGTTAGCAATTACCATACTTTATGCACTCCTACCTATAGTTTGGTATCTAAGATAGGATTAGAATCTAACTGAAAAAATCTTGACTATATTAGCCATACCAGCAAACAATAATACAGAGCTGTCTCAAGACCACTACTCAGGGCAGGGTACTGGTTCTCTGTGTCTGCATGTTAATTTCTGGTCAGTGCAATATTTAAGCACAATAAAATCTCTCCCAGTGTCCACCTCAGATGCAGGAGGTCATGGATTTGAACCCTAACCAAGTAATGCCAAAGACTTTAAAAAATGGTACTAGTAGCTGCCTCGCTTGGTACTCAGTAATAAGAGGTTAGTGTTAGAACTGGATGGCCTGGTGTCAGGATAATGTGACTGGATTGGACATCATGTCACATATTTGTAGCATGATGCCCAAGTGCTATACATAACCATAAACTGCCATACTGCAGACATTATATCTGTATCACTGGGAAACTGTTAAAGCTACATTAAAATCAAATTGAAACACACACACACACACACACACACACACACACACACACACACACACACACACACACACACATACAGACACACGTCTGGGGCTCACTTGTTAGAGGAGATGGCATTTGTATGCATTTCATTAGTGCATCTAAGATAATTTATTTGAATCCCCCTTTTAGAAAATCCCCCTATTTCTTGCTTGTAGAGATTATCTTGCTTTAGATTTAAAATGTAGAATAGACCTTGTCCAATAGCCTTAAGCCATAGCAAACAAAAATTGATGTTAGATTTGTCAGTCTAAAAGTACATTCATACTGTTGCAGTGCTTGTTATTGAGTTGAGTTTTTGAGTTCCAGTTTTTGTACTTGGGTATTTTGAATGATTATTTAAATGCAGCTGTGTCCAGTAAAAAAAATGATATACACTCTGTTCAATTTAAATTTAACACACATTATCACAGAGGAATTCAATCAACAAATTGTTTACATGTAAAGTACTTTTAATTTTCACACCCATATTTTTTAAAGTTCATAAGAGCCATGAAGGGGCTTTAGTCTTTTTCAATCATGAAGAATGAATTGTCATTTTAGGAATTTGCTTCATAATATTTTATATCCACTTCATTAAATTCTGCTCCCAAATGATGTGCTTAGGCTTGTTTCCAGTCACCAGCTAAAAATCCTTGCATATTTGAATTAATTGTGTGCTTTATTTTCTTGCACTTCTAGAGTAGGATACCGCACATCATTCCAAAATGGCTGCTATGGGATCTTTGCAGATAAAGTGGGATCCCAAGAATCTGGAGATCCGTACAAAATCTGTGGAAAAAACATTGGAACCATTGGTCACACAGGTGAGAAATATACATGTAATTGCAAATTATATTGTGATATTTAAAACTTAAAATTACCAAGACGTTTCCACATCCCAATAGGAAGAGCCACAAATTTGGATGAAAATCTTGTTAGGATTTCATTTTCCTAGCCACCTCCAAGTCTATCAGCAGCTTCTTACAGCACTCCTACATCCATTGATCATTTAAATAAGTTGAAAAAGGACCAGTCATTTTCAAACCAGCTTTTACAGTTTGTTTGAGTCACTAGCTTTTTGCACTGCTTTAAACTGTTAAGTTTAACACCCATCTTAAAAATGTTTGTATCAGATCAATACTTGAACAGAAATTAATATTGACACCAGAATGTGTTTTATGATGTCAAGTTGGTCTTAAATGAAAATGATGCTATTTTGATCTCCAGTATGGCCACCATGGCAACCATCTTTAAAATAATGTTATCTTTACTCCATCCAGAATTGATGGCTAAATTAACATGGGGTGTTCAGCAGTGGACATCTTATGATACTTAGCTAATTGTAAACAAAAATGGTGCTAGTCATGCATCCAATATGGCTGCCATGATGATTGTCCTAAACATCTTACTGTCACTGCTTGCACTGAATTTGTGATGGAAATACTCAATCAAGTAAAACTAAAAATCTGTACTGTATACATATACATAGCTGCCAACCCTAGCGAGTTTGGCGTGAAAATCATGAATTTCCCAATTCCCAATTATTCTAAATCTTTAATAAAATTACTGATTTTCTGTTAAGTGTTGGTCATAATATATGCAGTTGCCAAAATGGTCTGTTTTTGCTGGTTGCAATATTAGTAGAACTACAGTTGATTGATACATTTGGCCCAGTAGCAAGCATTTTAGCTTATTTTAATCTATATGTAAAAGAGTAGTTTTACAAATGCTTTTGAGTGAAACTGGAGCCTAACCAGAATTTGGTCCACGCATGCATGATTTGAATTAGTGTTTAGCATCAATATTGAAAACGTCTTCACCACCAAGGGGAAAAAAATCGTTGCACAAAAAGTGAAGTTAAGTTTGGAATATACTAAAACTTGGCCATGCATTCAGCCATCAAACACTGACATGTATGTTGCCAAATTTGTGTAGTCACTTGACTAGGAATGCAAATAGCCAGATCCAGGTCAAATTTCAGCAACAATGTACTTTCGACTTTTCTGTCACTGGATTAAAAATATAACGAAGGATATGCTTGCAATTTCTGAGAAAAAAAATCATATTTCTATCGATTTCATGCAGGTATATCTCTGTGAAAGGTCATTCAAGTTTGCTAGGCTAGTAAGCAGCTACCCTATGCCGACACCATTTGGTGTCGGCAAATTTCAACTTTTCAATAGGCATTCAAATTTGACCCTACACCCCAACATAAATGTCCAAATATTAAAATGGTTCAGACAAAACTCAAAATTGCAGAGATGATGTGTCATGTGATGATACACATTGGTATAAAAAAGTACAGAGGTTGGAAAAATTAAGAACTCGAGCAGATTTCAGCAGATTTAAGGACAGAACCTATGGAAGTGATCATCCTGGATTTCAGAACTAGCAGTTTGTGTCCCAGGACCCTCTGTTTTGTTCAAAATTTGTTCTTTTTAAATTGATCATGACTGTAAAAATAAGCTGATATCAAAGTGAAGTGATTGACTATTGATAAAATTGAAGTCAACATTCTCAGATAGACATTTTTTTAACATCTTTATTCACAGAAAAAGATACAGTGATAAGACTTTTCTTTAGCATGAATAGAGCACATCTTGTCAAATTATTAAATCAGGCTCATTTATTTTGGCATTAAAACTTGTATTACTTAAATAAATTTATACAATATATGTCAAATTTCAAGCACCACTTCATAAACCATTTTATATCCAAGGTTGTGTTGAAATAAAGCCAGCTATAGTGGGTTTTCACTATGCTTATGGCTGTGGGTTACACTTACATGTGTAATTTTACCCCCAAATCCATCCTACTCCATCCCAAAAAAGAAACACAAAACATGTTGCACCTTTTTCTCATTCCAGGTTACCACACTTGTTAGTCAGAAGGGACCTTCAAGTAAGAAGAAGGGTAGGTCAAAGAAAGCCCATGTCCTGAGTGCTGCTGTACAGAAAGCGACAGAGAATTTTGTGCAGAAAGGGGAGGAGATTGCAAATGAAAATCCTGATATTAAACCTGACATGATCGCAGCTGTAGAAGAAGTGAAGAAAACAGGTCTGATGATTTGTGGTACAGTATATACTCGATTACAAGTCCAGATCTGTCAACACATAATGTGCTGACATGTGTCTGTGCAAAATTTGTTCTGTGTAATCAGTAGAACAAACAACAGACTGCAGGCACATTCTGCTATGGTAGATTGGGATTTTTGTTTGGGGTTTGACTTGGCTTATCAGGTGGTACATAAGTATGTAGGGTATTCCTGAGATATTTTACAATATGTAGACATTTTGCTTGAAACAGTCTGATGTTCTTCATTTTTCTAATCCATGAATTGAGAAGTCCTGCTGAAAATGGTTTGTTTGATAATTTGATAGATCAATATCATAAAATTAATCATTGGATTATACTTAGTGTGATTAGATTTATTAACAAAGGATTACAGATGTTATTGGATTATTGTTGGATTAGTAAAGAGCTGAAACGTCATAAAACAATTAACATTTTTTGGATAGCAGGGTTGGCTTCAGTGTTTAAAGTTGTTGAATTGGATTATACGGAGTGTGATAAGTACTAATTAGGAATATATTAAAGGTTTTTGATGTGTTTGAATATTTGTTATTAAAGAGGTCAAATGGCGTAAAACAAGTCAGTTACACTTCATAGTCAAAAGTCAGTCAAGATATCTAATATCTAATCCTGCATTATCACTCCGTGCTAAAATATCAAAATGTAAACCAACAAAATAACAAATTTCAATAATGTATGGAAAGAAGAATTTCATTGTTTGGAATCAGAGTTACATGAATATGCATTCTGCCATTCCTTTTAAGTTAGTTTTACTGTAACAAATTAGACCCAGACAGTACTAATCTTGAGCTGTTCTGGCAGGTGGTCAGGAAGATGAGTCTTCCAACAGTCAGGAAACAATTTAAAGTTCTTTTTGTTCTAACATTGCCACATTTCAATGCAGACACTTAAATCCAGTAACAGTACATCATCACCTAAGTGCTGAGATTGACAATGGTGAAGACTGATAGATAAAATAAGGAAATTTAGAAAAACATACCTAGAAAAAAAAACATACTTAGAAAACATACTTAGAAAAACATGTTCCACTTATGAGAACTGTATGGAGAGCAGCAAGTTACTGTGAAAGAATGATGTCAAATCTTGAAAACATTTTATTACGCCTTTTTAAATGCAAATTTTTTATTTGGGACAAAGAAAATCACCCATACAGGAGTCCTCCATATGCAAATTTTTGTTGCAAACAGGAAAGTTTTGCAGCATAATAAATGTTTTAATCACTATGAAAATTGAAGCAATGCTTTTATTTTAGTTCATTTACGATTGTTGCTGAATAAATAATGCCTGAGAACTCAAAATCAAGAGGCTTAGACAAAATGCCATTTGCAAATTTAGACAAGTATTTTGGGGTTAAATGGAAAATTGATGAAGGTTTCAATAAGATTAGGAATTGTTCTAAAACTAGAACTGATAGTTTGGATGTGACAGTAGCCAAGTGTAAGAAAGTATGTGATACTGGGCTTAGTAGGGACTGCAACTCTTTCTGGTGGGACTCCTACTTTTACCAAATTTGGAGTCCTGGACTCTTGTTTTAAAATCCCACCAAGACTTCTGGATGTCATAAGATGTATATATTTTAATGTTTAAGTAAAAAAATTGTTCAATAGATGGCAGTTTTTGTCAGTTTGCATGCTAACATTTTGGTTGATAATAATCCTTATGATTTTTTTAAAGTAAACACTCCTAGCCAGATTTAGGCTCTTGCCATTACTTTTGGTTCAGTCTTGGATACAAGTACTGACAAATACTTGTCATTTCAGTCTGTAGTAAGCAATAATACAGTTGAGCATGGTCTGAAACTGTGCTGGCAGCCTGTCAGTCGAGATGTTTGAAAGCTGTATTGACAGCCTGTTTATTTGTTCGAAAGCTATATTGATAGACTGAGTAAGGAGGCTTGAAAGCTATATAGTCAGCCTGTGGGTAGGGATAATTGAAGGCTCTATTGGCAACCTTTGAGTAGGGATGATTGAAAGCTTAAGCATGTTATAAATTTAGTTTAATGTCAAGCACTCTAAAAGTGATTCATATTATAATTGCTTTCAGTTAGGAAAATCTACGTAATTTTTTTCCTGAAATTTTGTTATTGAATTGTTATCACATTTGTATATACCTACAAAGTTTAATAATGATTGATGAATGGATTGAAATGAGCATATTAACATAGATTTGCTGTTGAATGTATTGATTCTTTAAATTGATTTGTGAATATTTCACACAAAGGGATTGATTTGTGAATATCTTTCACAAAGAGATGTTTAACAGCAATGAGGACAGCATTGCATTTGGTCATTAACTTAATCTTGTAGTAATGCAGTATAGTGTCAGAAAATGTTTGTCAGTTTAAAATAGTGGATTTTTTGTTATTTTCAAAAAAATTATTTGATGCTGAGACTGTTGATTGAAAATTTGGAAAGATTCTAGGTCAAAATATATCCAGCTCTTTAAATATGGATGCAAATTTTTGAGGTATAAACTATTACAGAAAAAGTAGTTAATTTCATCATAAATTTGCACAATTCAAATTTGAATGGTAGAAATTTTGTCAAGAGAGATGATTTCATACAGTATCATAGATCAGATAGTACACTGGAAATAAATACATGTACACCTATTTAATCTTATATGCTTGATCTGGCATATTTTTGGTACAGATGTTCAGTCCATATTTTAGTATTATACACCCAGATTGTAACAATATGTTCTTATATGACTTTATTTATGTCCATGCATTGATATTTTTAAATGCAATGCATTGAAATCTATAAATCCTAATTCATTTTGAATTTATTCTAGGCCACAAGAGAAATTGTCTGTTTCCTATTGCACTGCTTTTTTAAATTATGTTAGATAGGTAGGTTGTTTTTCTTATTCATTATTATATTATAATAATTTGCATATATAAACACTTAACCCTTTCATCACTAAGTGATTTGTAGGCATAGAGTCCTCAACACTAAGTAACTTTGGAGTTGTAAAGCAAAATGACTTGTGGACTTTGAAACAACATAACTTTGCCAATGTTAAAGATATCTGGCTGGATTAGGTGTCAAAATCAAGGTTAAAAATCAAATTTTATGACTAATTCAATAAAATGTGCATATATATTACAACTGTTAAAATGCAGGTACAAACAGGTAACAATGGGTAAAATACAATTATTTTTTTACCTCTTAGAAAACTTAGAATGTTCTCAAAACTTGTTCAATTGACCCTAGATGTACTAGTGAATAATCATAGTAGCAACACAAGTCTTTCTTTCATGGTGTCCATAATATATAAAATTCTATAAAATTAACCAAAATGATCTCCAAGGTGAGATCTGTCCACACACATAAGTGACCTATATCACCTCTGCCACATTTGATCGTCGCATTGACGTTCGTTAAACGGACAATTTTTCCAAAAACTTCATCTGAATAGAATATTTGAAAATAATCCGAAGCTTCCTGGAGCCATATAACTCTCGGGTGTGCCCAACTCTGTCAGAAAACTGAAACAAATTTCTTTGGTTTTCAGGCTTCGTCCAAAAAAAAACCCACGTGGAGCGTACAATTCCTCTGGTTCAAAACCTTCAAAGTCATCTTCATTGTCATCACTGTCACCCACAAGTGCATTCCATTGTCTCTCCATACGTCTTCCCTCATTGTCAAACAAATTTATCAGGTCAAAATTATTTAAATCCTCCGAAAACTCCTGTAAAAAAAATCTCCTTCAAACGCCGCCATTTTGGATACAAATTTCAGCATTCGGAAAACATGTTAAAAGTTCCTACTTTGTTCGTTATTTCTAGTTGTATACAAGCTAAACTCACGAGATAATCCAAATATAACATCTACATTACCAGATGGAAGTTATTTGAGGTATTCCGAAAGATATTTAGTCGGGTACTATAACGTTAACAAAGAACACTGCCCCAGACCGAAAACTCGGTCCATAGTGTTGACGGACTACTTCCCCTGGACCGCATATGCGGTTTGCCGTGATGAAAGGGTTAAAGTACTTGGCAAAAACCTTCTCAGCTAGATGCAAAATCAATTTCGGGAATTTTTTTGTTCATTTTTTTTTTTTACCTTCATAGTAAAGAAAGTACTGTGGTTGGCAACAAAAAACATGGTTTTTTAACCGAAAACACATTTGTTTTGCTTTGCACAGTAAAATTAAATGAGGTGGAGTATGTAATATACATGTATTCTACACCACATTTGTATTTTGTTCTGAGTCAGGAGAAAGAACTCTTTCGATATGGCTTATAAATACATTTTGGCCTGATAGCCCTAACAGATTCCTACTCCTTATCAAATTTATTCTTTCTGCCAACTCATTTACAAAAACACATGCAGTATGGTATTTATCTAGCATCAGTTTATACAATAATTGATTTTATACTGTCACAAATGTGAAAGTTTTGGACAAAATTGTTGAGAGTTTCTATCCATTTATCAAACAGTCACCTTATTTCACAATTTTCTTGTCAATGAGTTGTTAGAAAAAAAAGATTAGACCCTGTCTGTTAAAGATAAAACATTTTATTTATTTCAGGCGATGCAATGAAGGAAGCATCTGAAGAATTTGCAAGTGATCCATGCTCCTCCATGAAACGGGGGGCAATGGTCAGGGCTGCAAGGGCTCTTCTTTCATCTGTAACTCGCCTGCTGATTCTGGCAGATATGGTGGATGTTCATCTCCTGCTCAAATCTTTACGGGTGGTATGTGTGACTATGTGTGATATCATATTTATCTCATAATTAAACATGTTTTATTTAAATTTTGTGAGTTAAAAGCTGATTTTGTTAAGCACACACCTCATTGATGCCTTTAACAATTACATGATCATTATTTCTGCAAAACTGAAATTCTTTATATTTCTGCCAAATTTATTAAAATTCTGTTGAGTGGTTTTTAAGAAGTTGCTTCTAGGTTTAAATTTGGGCATAAACATTACATGTATATACAAACTTGAAGAGTTAGCTCCCATTGTGTTTGAGCTCTTCTTATTGAAGTTGCATTCTCTATATTCATTGTGGTCATGTTGAATAAAACTTGTTGAGTTCCATTTTTGACACTGATTAACCATTAGGCATTATAATGGTAAAATTCACACAAGTCATGTTGTTATAGATACGTTTTAGTAGCCATATCCCACATCCCTTCCATAAGACTTGCTAGGATCAGGACACACAAACTTCTGAAGTGTAAAATATAATGAAGATAGTTATACAAGTTTTTACTGGATGTAAGAGTGTGAGCTTATCAAGGCACGGATGATTATTACATTGGATGACTTCTACGTCAGATTTAAATTTGTAAGTTGCGTTTTAAATTAACCCTTTTTTTAACCAGAATATGACTACATGCGTAATACCTCATTCTATCCTGATTACGACTGTGGTCACAGTATTCCATTTTATCCAGAATATGACTACGGTCATACTCTGCTACGTATGCATGTAGCATCTCTAGAGACATGTGTAACACATCACAAATACTTGTTTACTTCTTTACTATCAACAGGAAATGGTTAAAGCATGCATGCACAGTGAAGTTCTAGAGAAACACTTGGTTTTTAAAGTAATTGTTGGTTTGAAAATTGATAAATAAAATGAAGGACGACAACATGGACTTGTTGGTCAACTTATATGCGGGTCATGCACTTTTTAGTGTTTATACCTATTCATTTTGAGAGGGGTTGGCTTATATGAGGGTTTTTATGTGAGTATATACGGTACATGCAGAACTTCAGAAAGTAAATGACAGTTTTTATTCAGTAGATTTAAACTTTATTTTTTTTTTTAAAAGATGCTCAGTTTTGTTTGAATAAATTATAGGGTTTTTTTTCTTTTACTGGATTTTTATTTGCAGACTTTTGTTATAGTGCTGATTTGTCTATGCTGCCAATTTTTTAAATCTCACTTAAAAGAATTTTTTTTAAATGTTAACATAAGACCTACTTTTGTTTCACAAAGGTTTTATAAGTGCAGACTTTCCAGTCTCAGAACAAAGATAACATTTTGTAAAAATGTTTACCAATAACAAAAATGCTCAGCTGTCGGTCAGTTATTCTAGTATTCGAGCAGTCATTATAGATAGTCTTAGACTGGTTTTATGTGTGTTTGTTACATATGCATTGTAGTTCAAAAAGATAATCTAATGTTGAGTTAATGAGCATTGTTTCTTTGAAGTTTAATGTGTTGTGTACGCACAAATGATTCAATGATGTTAACCTAGTTGTTTATTCTTACTGTTTAAATCCTCAATTTTCAATTATTTAATGTATTTTCATGGAATTTGTTAGGTGCATGAAGTAACAATTGTGTGCAGTTTGCACCAAGCAGTGTACTGTTGTTAAACAAAAATGTTCAGTTTGCCAGTGATATTTATTCAAGTTTGGTCTCTGTTTGATTTGAAAATAAAATTGTATTTAGAAAATTAATTGTTCTTTAAAAATGCTGTAGCAATAAAGGTTTAATGTTAGAGACACTTGTTGCAGGAAAATTATGTAATGATGAAGAAGTTGAATTGCACTAGGAGTTATGCAGTGTTCAGATTAAATTTAAATACCTGTTATAATGAAAGGAAAATATTGCTTATCCATACATATATACATCTGCTGATGCTTATTTATGTAAATTTGTTTTCTAATTCTGTGAAATTTTAAGAGGCAAACTTGGAATTATCCTCAAATTATATCCCTTGTACAGGTAGAGGGTGATTTGGAGAGAATAAAAAATGCAGCGAGCCAGCAAGAACTGATGGACAGCTTCAAGAATTTTGGCAGAAGTGTGGTTGATTTATCTGAGAGAGCTGCACAAAGGCAGGCTGTAAGTAAATAATTGTTAATTCATTCTTTTGGTTAGAGTACCTGTCTTCGTATATTTTAACGATGCTATAACCCACCCACCCCAATTTAAGGACCTATTCAAATAGGACTTACCTGAGGAAACAATATGACCACTTTCCATATCCATGAATCAGAAATCAACTTGCTGAATTTGTTCATTAGCTCAGGTTCTAGTATACTCTAAAGTCTCCATAACCTTGTATTTTAAAATTTTTGGCATCTGTTTGATCAGATACTTTAACCTCACAGCACATGAATCTGACAGTCTGTCATTATAATAGGTCTAGAATTGAAAAATGTCCCAATAAATGGCTTGGGTTTGGTGATAATAATTCATATTTCAAGACCATATTTCAATAAATTACATTGGATTCCTGCAACCACAGTTACAGCACAAAATGTGTGGTAGCTTGTGAGGGCAGCCATTTTTAATATTCAGTAGCCAATCTGGCTATGGTCATTAAGATGCTTGAACATGATGT
Organism: Potamilus streckersoni; assembly: GCA_016746295.1. Classification (NCBI taxonomy): domain Eukaryota; kingdom Metazoa; phylum Mollusca; class Bivalvia; order Unionida; family Unionidae; genus Potamilus; species Potamilus streckersoni. The sequence goes on from JAEAOA010002066.1 coordinate 129,457, forward strand.
TTGGGCACAAAAGTAAAACATCTTGAACACTTGGAACCAGAGTTCATGAAACCTATGCATCTTCCAGACATGCCCAGTAGATCAAAGGATTTGATTGACACATACTCTTAGCAACCAGACATTGCTAACAGGGGTTCTCATATACCATGATATCAACTTGTCCTTGATTTGTTTATCCATTTAACTACAGAATATAACATCTTAACATACAAATTTGTTCGGTGTTGGACAGTAAATAAAGATGTTGGCTAAGTTTTATTCAAAGATAGAGGTGACTAGGTCTAGTTTGAAAATTGTTTCTTTGTCAAACTGTCAGTAGAAGTGTTACCAGCTAAGCTTGCACGGTCATTGTATTTTCCATTTGTTTAAATTATCTCTGCAAAAAACACAAATCAGAAGAGGTATGACAGGTTATCACCTGAACTTAGAAAAAATAAAATAGATATTGAAGGATTGCCAAAGGGTTTGTACTATAGACATTACAGTCACTCACACCACATGGTTTATATCATGATGTGTCAGGGTTTGTACTACGGACATTACATCAGTCCATCACACCACATGGTTTATATTATGATGTGTCAGGGTTTGTACTATGGACATTACATCAGTCCCTCACACCACATAATTTATATCATGATGTGTCAGGGTTTGTACTATGGACATTACATCAGTCCATCACACCACATGGTTTATATTATGATGTGTCAGGGTTTGTACTATGGACATTACATCAGTCCATCACACCACATGGTTTATATTATGATGTGTCAGGGTTTGTACTATGGACATTACATCAGTCCCTCACACCACATAATTTATATCATGATGTGTCAGGGTTTGTACTATGGACATTACATCAGTCCATCACACCACATGGTTTATATCATGATGTGTCAGGGTTTGTACTATGGACATTACATCAGTCCCTTACACTACTTGGTTTATATCATGATGTGTCAGGGTTTGTACAATGGACATTACATCAGTCCCTCACACCACATGGTTTATATTATGATGTGTCAGGGTTTGTACTATGGACATTACATCAGTCCATCGCACCACATGGTTTATATCATGATGTGTCAGGGTTTGTACTATGGACATTACATCATTCCATCACACCACATGGTTTATATCATGATGTGTCAGGGTTTGAACTAAGGACATTACATCAGTCCCTCACACCACATAATTTATATCATGATGTGTCAGGGTTTGTATTATGGACATTACATCAGTCCCTCACACCACATAATTTATATCATGATGTGTCAGGGTTTGTACTATGGACATTATATCAGTCCCTCACACCACATGGTTTATATCATGATGTGTCAGGGTTTGTACTATGGACATTACATCAGTCCCTCACACCACATGGTTTATATCATGATGTGTCAGGGTTTGTACTATGGACATTACATCAGTCCCTCACACCACATGGTCTATATCATGATGTGTCAGGGTTTGTACTATGGACATTACATCAGTCCATCACACCACATAATTTATGTCATGATGTGTCAGGGTTTGTACTATGGACATTACATCAGTCCCTCACACCACATAATTTATGTCATGATGTGTCAGGGTTTGTACTATGGACATTATATCAGTCCATCGCACCACATGGTTTATATCATGATGTGTCAGGGTTTGTACTATGGACATTACATCAGTCCCTCACACCACATGGTCTATATCATGATGTGTCAGGGTTTGTACTATGGACATTACATCATTCCCTCACACCACATGGTTTATATCATGATGTGTCAGGGTTTGTACTATGGACATTACATCAGTCCCTCACACCACATGGTCTATATCATGATGTGTCAGGGTTTGTACTATGGACATTACGTCAGTCCCTCACACCACTTGGTTTATATCATGATGTGTCAGGGTTTGTACTATGGACAATACATCAGTCCCTCACACCACATAATTTATATCATGATGTGTCAGGGTTTGTACTATGGACATTACATCAGTCCCTCACACCACTTGGTTTATATCATGATGTGTCAGGGTTTGTACTATGGACATTACATCAGTCCCTCACACCACATAATTTATATCATGATGTTTCAGGGTTTGTACTGTAGACATTACATCAGTCCCTCACACCACCTGGTTTATATCATGATGTGTCAGGGTTTGTACTATGGACATTACATCAGTCCCTCACACCACATAATTTATATCATGATGTGTCAGGGTTTGTACTATGGACATTACATCAGTCCCTCACACCACATAATTTATATCATGATGTGTCAGGGTTTGTACTATGGACATTACATCAGTCCCTCACACCACATGGTCTATATCATGATGTGTCAGGGTTTGTACTATGGACATTACATCAGTCCCTCACACCACATAATTTATATCATGATGTGTCAGGGTTTGTACTATGGACATTACATCAGTCCCTCACACCACATAATTTATATCATGATGTGTCAGGGTTTGTACTATGGACATTACATCAGTCCCTCACACCACTTGGTTTATATCATGATGTGTCAGGGTTTGTACTATGGACATTACATCAGTCCCTCACACCACATAATTTATATCATGATGTTTCAGGGTTTGTACTGTGGACATTACATCAGTCCCTCACACCACCTGGTTTATATCATGATGTGTCAGCACATGATACCATTAAAAAAAAATATGTCATGTCTAAGTCTTAATTAAGATTTTAAATAAACTTGCTACAACTGTTACTACTGTCCTTTAAGACTTATTTAAGCTCCTGATCAAATAAAAGTTCACCATCTGACTGGAACTCTCTGTTAATCAGGTGTTACATGTTTTGAAGTAGTAGGTCAGCTTGTCAATCATAAATTATTTAGAATAAAATGTCTTTGTTTGGTGACATTGTTATTTTTTTTTCTGAAAGACAAAAAATGATATTTATAAATCATGAATTTTGAGGGGATGACCAGTTAATCTTGAAAGGATAATACTAGCACTATGGCAGCAACAAATCCAGAACCAAAATGACAATTTCTAGTACATTTAATAATTAGGTATGTCAATGTTTACTTTTGTTTTATCTCATTTTGAATGTTTTTATATTGAATTTCAAAAATATATTTCTAACCTTTTTTATTTTGGGTATAAAATGACTGACTTGAACCATTAGATATTCAGGATCTCTGAACATAGATTGTATATTATGCAGTGTGAGTTGTAATTTCATTTTGATTTGTTATTTTTGAACTTCATTGCTGTGACAGAAAAGACTGGATTTTATCCATTTCTTAACCTAGTTTTGTAGCTCACCTGCTGATGATATATCCGTCATGTGTATTGCTGTATTGCTAACAATTGCTGTTTCAAACTTCTCCAAAAATCACTGGACATATTTTGACCAAATTTTGGCCAGATCATCATGGAACAAAGAACTTTCAAACTTTTACAAATTAAGCTGATCTGCCATGATATAAGGCAAAAATTAGTAAAACTCTTTTAGGCGCCTTCCCAAAAATCACTGAACAGAATGTTATCAAATTTGACAGCATTCTGGCATGGAGGACTTTCAGCTTTGTACCAGTGTCAATCATCTCCAATCAAACTGGCTACCATTGCTATAGACCAATACTATTGGCCAGTTGGCATATTAAAACAATGTACTCTACGAGACTAACAAGTTTGGGGTTATGCTGTGTTCTTACCTTCATGAAAGAATGTGAAGAAAAAAGATTTTTAAATACATTTTATACAACAGTATTTGTAGATTTTAATATAACAAGTTATTACAGTTGGCCACCTCTGTCTGCGTGAGTTCAAGTCCAGACTCGGCTAATGTGGGTAAGTGAAAAAGACTGCCAGTAGCTTCTCGTGGGTCAGTGGTTCTTCCCAGGGTTTTCCAGGGTTCTTCCTCCACCATTAATACTGGTCGCCATGTATATCCTATATTGTGATGAAAAATGATGTTAAACCATACAACAACAACAATTACAGTTGGCAAAATAATACATATCCGGATTCAATGGAATAATATAGCATTTCAAGTAGCAGAAATGTATCAAAAAGAAATATAACAAGCAACATTTAATGAATATGAAATGAAATATTGATAAAAGTAGCTTAGGAAAAAATAATGTGCATCCAGTGTAGAGAGTGAATTTTTGTTGTGTTGTATCTTGGTAAAACACATTATTCAGGTTATCCCTAACCTTTGCCCTAAAATTGTATTGCTGTATGATATTACCTTTATGAGCATTATTTTCATTCATTCATTTCATAAATTAAATGTCATTAATCAGAAAATATTTTAATTTGTATTTTCTCATTATAGCTTTTAATAACAAAAAAGACCCTAAACCAATATTACTAGATAGCACAATTCAATGTCTACCATGAACTGTTTTCAAATCGTATTCAGATTACAGTGAGTCATAGTAAATGCAAATTACTGAAGTAATTATATAGTGCACACATATTTATTTTCTACATCATGTTGATTAGTGATGCTGACATGTCTTTTCTCAAAGAAATAAAGTTAGGTGATGCAACTGTGTTTGACTTGAAGTAAATGGAGGTGTGAATATTTTAGTAAATGAGACACCTGTTTTGGATTGACAAACCCAGAAGAGCTTATGCAATTTTCATTCTCTCCATAATCTGCCTGCCCATCTGGCTAAACAGCATGGAGATATACCATGAATCTTTAGAAACACATTCATTCCAATTATTGTTTTGATTCTAAATTAATATTGTGAATCACAGACATTGAATATGGCAACCATTCAGCCAGCTTGAAAATTATTCCATCTACTTTTGCATGGATAGTTATGTTCACATAGGGTTTGATCACAAGACTCAATATGATGTCTAGTTTATTTGAAATAAAAATATTTCTGATCAGACATCTGATACGGTTGTATGATGACCATTTTTGGAAATATTGTTATTGCTTCTCCTCTCAAACATGTATTGACATGTTCTTTTTAGCTGAAAGACATTTTATGATGTCAAGGATCTGTATTGTTTGTTCTACAGATTACCTATAACAAACTGCACAGACCCAGATTTTCTGGCATGTTATGCAACAGATTGTCTGGGTATGTGCAGTTTGCAGTTGGATTCATCTTCTAAGTAAGCGTATACTGTACCTTTCCTCAATGGTAGTAAAGAAGATTGCAGGATGCAGACTTCAGCCAAAAAATATACAGACTTCAGACAAAAAATTATACAGACTTCAGCCAAAGATCATGCAGACTTCAGACACAAAATATGCAGACTTCAGACAAAAATCATTTTGATCAGTGAGGTTAATTCTTAATATAGACTGCTGGATAACAATTAAGTACTGTATTCCTATGGTTTTGTGAGGATTTTTAAAGCAGTCATTCCTTCATAACATTAGTCAGAGTTGGCATATCTGCATCCAACATGGCCACAGTGGTAGCCATTTTGAAAATGTTATCTCCACTCCATCAGATTGGATGGTAGCATGTAAATGGGGTTTTTACTTAAAGTCTTTTGATATTGATATTAAATGAACATAGTGCCACTCTGACCTCCAACAAACCCACCTGAACATAGTGCCACTGTAACCTCCAACATGGCCACCAGATTGTTTCTATATGGTTGGCAGTAGCTACATGGAGTTTCACCAGATTTCTTATTATGTCTGGTTGGTCCATAATGAAAATGATGCCAATAGGACATGCAGTATGATGGGTCAGGTGGCCTCTTGAAAATTTTGTTCTTGCTACTGTTTGTGAGTGGATGACCATAGCCATAGGAGATTTTCCCTGAAAGATTTTCAATGAATTTCAGTTGGTTTTAAGTGAAAACTGTGTCTTTCTGACATTCTGTGTTGCCAATATGTTGACTGTCTTAAAAATCTTGTTTTATTGTCTTTTGATGAATGGGTAGACATGGGCTTTTCATTGAAAGATTCTTAGGATAAATTCACTCTAAATGAAGATTGTGCCAATCATACAGGTGCATACATCTCATAAATATGTTAACTCAAACATAAGAACATATTTTTGTTAACAGATTTGGTATGTTCAAGTTTCTCAACAATATCAGAGATGGTATCAATTAAAAAAAGAAGCATAATTGGCTGGGATTCCTCAAAATTCTTTTCAGCAATTAGAACATCTGTCCTTGTGAGGAACTCTTATTTTGGCATGACACCATAAACATGCTTATTGTTTTCTAGGAGTAAAAGACCATGTAGCAACTTAGTACCCCTGTACAGCAAGTGAATATTCCAAACTGTTCTTTTGATGCCACAGTTTTAGTAAATGCATGAATAAACTTTAACAATCTTATATGTCTGCAAATGAACAGTATCAGGCCCACTTGTGTGTCTTATTATATTTACTGTTGCTCTCTTTACCTTACTGGTTTGATGTCTGCAATCAAAGTTCCACTAGTTCCTATGCTCTTTTCCTAGCCATGAGCAATCAGACCATCAAGAATATCAAGCCCCGTGAATTTAAGTTGCAGTAATAATGTTGGGCAATAACCATGAAAACTGATAGTGATAAAAATACAGGAATTCATTGTAAATTTTTGTTTTTTATGTCTTAGTGTTGAACATAAAGTTTAAACCCATGAGAATGGAGTTTGCATTTGTAATAGAATTATCAGAGTAAATATAGTTAAATATACATTGATTTTACATTCTACAGGATTTGAAAGACCCAAGACGAAGAGATGACCTGGCTGCCGCCCGAGCCATGTTAAAAAAAAATAGCATGATGCTTTTAACCACTTCAAAGGTAAGTTTGGTTTTTTGTTTTACAACACTGCAACTAAGTAGTTTATTTGATGCAAAGGAGTAAAGTGGTGCAAAATTAGAATAAAATCCTTGTTAATGGACATAACATGGTTCTTAGCTCAAGCTAATCTGATGGTACAGTTTGAAATCACACCAGTTGAGTGACAAATATGGCAAGCTTATTGATCAGCCATCATAGCTTCTGTCTCAGTCGCTTTTCACAACATGCAAAAGAGCTCATCTTGACTATTCTTTGTCATTGAGTCCACAGATGGGACTTTCGGGGTGGTATGAAATGAATCTTGATTATGGAATCTGTTGATATTTAGTGTAATGTTTTCATTATGTTGATAATTCAGTCACCCATTTCTGAATGGAAGATTCCATATATGGACTTTGTTGGTATATCAAGTAGCATGTTCTATCTGCAAGGCAGAAAATATAACATGCAAACTCCACAAACAAGCACCAAATCATCAAATCAATCATCGGCATGAGGCGTGCTGTATGGATGAGGTGGAATTGTGCTACTCATGTATAAGACGTGCATGCCAGATCACGTTTTTCTCGACCAGACTGCATACCCTGCCAGTGTCTACTGATAAGTAAAAATGTTCTTCTTGTAAAATGTATGAATTTCCACCTTTTAAGACAGAATTTTTTGTGAGCTCAGTTAATAAAGATTTTTGATGTACTACAGAATTGTATGGACTTTTGAAAAGAATGGTTTATATAAAAAGGTTTTACTGTATATGTTAAGGATTTAATATTGTATTTATCATTTTTTTTATATCCCTTTAAAAGAAGTTAAACCTGTTTACATTCTATCTTTTAACTTCTAAGACTCCATGATTATATTTATTTTGAAAGGTTTAACTTTCTGTTTGTTGCAGTTTGAACCTTTACATTTTAAACCTTTTCTGTTAAATTGCACTAAAAGGCTATAGCTGTGTTGATACCCTATTGAACCCAATACATACAAATTCATAAATATACTTACTGTGCTGATATACCATTGAATCTAATACCCCACTCCCTCCATAAATCTCACACAACGGGGTCCAAAAAAATCAACTGCATTATAAGTGAGGGCTCGAGTTATCGAGAGACCTGTAAAAAAACAACAAACAAAAGGATCAACATAGAAGTAAAAGGGGTGCGTGTTTTAAGTTGGCATGTTAGTCTTGAATGCTCAATAATCCTGCTAAGATTAACTGTGAATAAATATCTTAGCATAGCGGTGTACTTTGTTTACATTTTTATTCACAGAGTAAAATTAATTTCAGGATAACTTGCAGTATATTGAGGAGATACTCAAAACATTATTCCACATGGTTTCCATTCGCTTAACACATTTATGACTTTGCACATTGTGTACTATGTTACAATTGTTGTGTTGATAAATTCTAGTTTTGTTTTTTGATCCAAAGTAAATTTTTATACAAAAGATCAACCCTCATTTTGAAGAAACAGTATCGATCTAACAATAGGTAGATTTGATTGCGCTTAAAGTAAAATGAAAACAAAAAATAAATTTGCAAGGGTAAACCATTACCAACATGAATTCAATGGGTCTACAAATTTAAAATAGCGTAAATTAGAACACGATAATACTTGCAGTTTGTGACACGTTTGACGAATATCACTTCATATTTTCAAAAAATCCGTTCATTTTTTGTGTTACTCTCTGATTTTTCTGCCGCCTCTGATGATTACTTCTTAGTGCTAGTATGGATATTACATGCGGCTTCCTGACTCGCTGAATGTATTTCTCCCGACAATGAATTTGTTTCCTTCTATGTTGGAGCTGGAATCTCCAAAGCCATTCATATTTTGCCCTGAAATGAGATTCATTCCTCATACTTTTTGCCATTTTTTTCTGTTTGGACCTTGATAATTTTTCCAGAGATGGAAACACTTTGTTCACGTTGCCGTGTGAACCAAGCGTACACAGCATCATCTAATTCAGTATTGTTTGCAGTCCATGCTCATTTTTATTTGATCCAGTTATCTGAATTTTTATTTGATCCAGTTATCTGAATCAACACCATGTAAATAATTTCGAAGTTTCTGCTTATCCATAAGCAACCTCTAAATGTTGACTCGGCAATTTGTTTAGTTCATTGCAAATGTTGCTTCACCATTATGAACCCTATGATACACTGCTTTTCAGTCACTGAGTATACATTTTGCTTTTTTTCCTTTGCTCTCCATGGTCACATTTACAAATGATTAGGATACATTACTTATATACTTTTTTGATGTTAAGTACATTAAAATGTGAAACCATTTTCGACTGGTGAAATAAAATGAATTTTGAGAATGATAATGACCAGAAAAACTTATGCTCTTATTGGCATGCCTTTGAATTTTTAAAAATTGTGCTTCCATTGCTTGATTTGATACAAAAGACATATTCAAAGTGTTTAAACAACACCTGTCTCTTTTAATCTTTTTTTATGCAAAAACAGTTCTCCAAGTTGTTGATCAAAACAAAGCCAGTATGTAATTAAGTTCTCACAGAAGTACTCATGGGTTTTGATGAGATGATCGATTGACTCTTTTCATGTTTTCAAGGAAAAGAATATGTTATGATTATAGTGTTTATATTGAAGTGAAATTAAAGGATTAGAATGTGAATTTCACATAGCAAGACATTTAATTGGTGTTTATTTCATTCTCTGTTGCCACCTGTTAGCATTTACCAGAACGTTTTGTTGATTGCTGTTTCACCAGACTATTTATTTACAGTGTATTGACAACTATTTCTCTCAAAAATCTCAAATATAATAGGTGATGTCTTATTAGAATTGAAAATTTAAAAATATAAATTCTATCTTTACGGGCAATAATCAGAATTTCCAATGACAGAATGCACTGCCGTATTTTATGTATTTTTTTGTACACTTTAATTTTTTGTACAGAATCCAGTTATCAAAATAATAAATATTTAAATGCATCATAATTATTCTTACATATCACTTTGTAATATTTTTAAAAAAGTTTAAGTTATCAGACATACAATTTCCCCTATGAAGATTTACATTTGCAAAAAAAGATCAAAAATACCTTAATACCATTTTGTTTTTACAAAAACTAATGATTAATAATTACTTTTTTGTATTAATTTACTAATTTACTAATTAATTTAGGATTAATTTACTAATTACTATCATAATTATTTTTCACGTTTAGCACATTTTAAATATTTCTTTGGGAAAAAATTGGGAGTCATGCAGAACACCACGTTATAAGCGGGTTTGTGAGTTATCCGGGTTATCAAGGGAGTGGTGTATATACAAATTTGTAAATCTACTTGCACTACTGTTATGCCATTTAACCCAGTACACATAAATACATAATATACTTAGAAATCTGATATGCTATTGAACCCTCACATATAAATTTATGGATATACTTAAAGTACTGTTATGCCATTGTACCTAATATATATACAGTAGTCCCCCTCTTGAACGGCCCCCCTCACCAGCGGCCACCCACTCCTTACAGCCAGAATCTGAAGGCACCGACAAATTTGTGTTCAAAATTACCCCTCACGAAATGGCCCCCCTCCGGCTAACGCGACCAGCGGCAAGCATATTTTTGCAAAAACATAAAATTTACCCCTCACAAGCGGCCGCATTTTATTTTGTAATAGGTATCTAGAACAATTTTTGTTCTAATTGTGTTAAGTAATCCGATTTCTGTTTCCCAATGTCAGGTTTTCTTTCTTCAAAAAAGTGTTTGACATGTACCACTAAGGTTAATATTATATCCTTGACACCTCGCGAGAAGCCACATTTATTCCCTAAAGCCGAGAAAGACTCAAATTTTAATCCATACATAAAGGTAATCCGTATATCTTTACTGCGTGTTATCATAAGATGTTCAGTTTATCCTCTGATAATTGTTAAGATTACACTTATTAATAGTAGTAAGTGGCAATATTGAGGTGCAATACAAAAGTCTGCCTGGAAAATGGTTTGATAGCCTTGAGGGCTCCCCTTTACCAGATGTTGAGCTTGTTAACTTACCTAATTAATGGCTATTATGCAACAATTGTAAAGTTTATAAATCCTAACGGCCGCAATGGGCTATTGTTCAGATCAAATCTGCGTACCTATCCCAGACGTTTTTCGAACTTAGGGTAAAAAAAAATATAAAAACAATAGGGTACCAGACTACGACTAATAAATCACGTGACAATCGCTGCCTTTAAAAATATATGGCATCTCGTTTAAATGCGGAAAAAAAATTGTTTTATCAGTCTTGTAGTTGCCATGATGATGATTATAACTGGACTTAAGGTCAAGATCACACGGTCAGCATTGGCTAAAAATAGAAACAGGGTACTAGACAAAGACCGAAAAATCACATGACAACACAACTTGTCGCTTCTTTACGAAGAAAGCATTTCGTACGCTCAACAAATGTGTCATCTGCATAATTAAATCGCATACAGTTAGCAACATGGAATAACCCGTTACCAAACATTAACATGTCATCATGTAAACAAAGATGATTATTTCAGATAATGTGGGTTATTATAGTCTACGATATCGGGTGAGGTGGAGAGGGGGACTGGCCAAACAAATTAGGTAGAAAAGACTCGAATAAAACAATTTTATGTTGAAAATACTCGAATAAATAACATTGTAACCGATAAGTTATTTAGCAGCAGTGGGAAAATGGAGCAAATGGAAAGAGAATTGCGTATGTAGCAAGATTCAAATGACGTTTTTGAATGGTTCTGCAATGTGCATGACAACACCCGCTCGCATATCATGCTTATGCCAAGAATAAGAACTATTAATGCATATTCATTTGAAACAAGTCAACTATTATAGCAAAAGAACCGTTCAATAGTTATGTTGCTTTTAAATGAAGATATTAAATGCTTTGAAAAGTGAAGCTTTCTTACTACGTACATATACTTCTCACAAAAAATTTAGTCCCCCTCTGGAAAGGCCACCGCCTTATAAGGCCACTTTCCCGGTGTAGAAGGGGTGGCCATATAAGAGGGGGACTACTGTATGTTCATAAATATTCTTGCTAATAATTAGAAATGAATTCATGCTTTCCCAATGCAGGGGCACTAACTGATAATATCTTGATTGACTTAGATTTAAATTTTAAGCTGTGTCATGCATAAAATAAACTTTTTTACCAGGCCTATGTACGTCACCCAGAGCTGGCACCAGCCAGGGCTAACAGAGATTGGGCATACCAACAGCTTTGTGATGCTGTGAACATGATATCTGGAGTGGCTCAGGCCACAGGTCAGTCTGATGCTCACCCATATGAAGGTGCAGGAGAATTAGCTGCTGCCCTGGATGAGTTGATGGTAGGTAATACATGATATGGTTAGTTTATGAACAGGTTTCCTCTGTTCAGTTAGGATGAGACTTGAAATTCTGTGCATTTGTTTCCTTTTTGTGGATATCAATTCTAATTTTATTTAAATGAAGAGTTTCTTTGGTATTTTAATTTTTAAATAAGGAAAATGTTTTTTTCAAGGGATGATCATTCTTTATTGGGTACTGAAATTCAAGGTTTGTTTCAATCATGAAGTCCATGAAAATTGGTACTTTGTGAAAAATAAATGAATTCACAACATTATTTTGCTTTATTGCAGTTACAAGGATATATTTGAGATTAAAGTCCTTGAATTATATTAGCAGTATTGAATTCCTTGTTAGTCTTTTAAAGTATTTGAATTCTTTTGGATGGATTAATTCATAGTTTCGTACAGTCATAGAATTTCAGCAGTTGTTTGTGAAAATTCCCTGAATTTTTTTTACAGCTGTTGAAAGAAAGAAAGGGAAAAACCCTAGACTGATATTTATGTGATTATTACTTCCATCTTTGACCGTAATACACTTCCATCTTTGACCATAATACACTTCCATCTTTGACCATAATACACTTCCATCTTTGACCATAATACACTTCCATCTTTGACCATAATACACTTCCATCTTTGACCATAATACACTTCCATCTTTGACCATAATACACTTCCATCTTTGACCGTAATACACTTCCATCTTTGACCGTAATACACTTCCATCTTTGACCATAATACACTTCCATCTTTGACCGTAATACACTTCCATCTTTGACCATAATACACTTCCATCTTTGACCATAATACACTTCCATCTTTGACCATAATACACTTCCATCTTTGACCATAATACACTTCCATCTTTGACCATAATACACTTCCATCTTTGACCATAATACACTTCCATCTTTGACCATAATACAAAGTTTCTGCACTGTTTATAAGTTTCTGTCATGCTAGGGCTCAATAGACCATGATTGCAGAATATTGTTATTACAGTAAAAACTTTGAGCAACCACCTGTCATTTCCGATCATAATCATAATCATATCAATTTTTTTATATAACACTCTGTTCTGAGCGACCACCTGCTGAACCCGACCAGCGACCATTATGTCTTTGCAAAATATGCATTTTGACACTACTATGAACGACTGCATCCTAAAAACAAGGATAAACTCCACCTATCTTTATTTAATCCCTGTAAGAACAACTGCTCATAACATTCAAAATTTTTTAAAATATAGACTGCATATCGATGTCGGAATTATTTTTAGCTCTGCTTTTAGTGTTTTATAGTTTCTGTCATAAACCAGACTAAAGTATATGTAGATTTTTTCTAGTCTAGTTCTCTGCTTTGTATGCTTCCTGCACTGTTTTCCATTATTCATATGGGGTGAGCAGTGCAGGAAGCTTAAAAAGCATGGAACCAGACTAATTATTTCCACATTTAGCTGGCTTCCTGGCCTTATAGAGGGTCAAAGAATCCCTGTGAATGACCGTATTGTGAGAACAGACACTACTGACCTATAAGTAATCAATTATTACAATGACCACTTAAATAGTAATGAAGGTTCTCATAAGAAACAGACATAAAAGGAATATTTTAAAAAAAAGAATTATTGCTACTGGTGGTAGATGCTACAGTCTGTAAACCAGGCTAATGTACATATCACAAATTGCCGTTGTAGTGCCAAAGTTGATGTAGTGGTCATGTATATTGTTTGTCTTTAGGGTTAATCCGTATTGCAGGGTGTGTGAATAAGGTCAATGTCTATTAAACCAGCAAGAGAGGATTGTTTGCAGGATTTGATTGTTTGTGTTCAAAACTTGTCATGTTTGTTTTTCCAACCCCGATGTTAAGTGATGATATCCCAGTCACAAAGCTGTTGTCTGTTCAAATATGTGCAACTGGTTTACACACTTTGTTCATAGAGTTAATCTCCATATATCATCTTTGAATGAAGCTGTTGACTTTTGTCTTGGAGTAAATGGTTCTGTTTCTGGATGAGATAATTGTTTCTTTTTATTTCATTAATTGTTAGATATGAAATGCACATTTATAGATTTTTTATATTTTCCCACAATCCAGTCCAAACCAACTTTACGTTCGATATTACAACTGAGCACTAATAATTTTTAAAACCTAGAACCTTAATAACAATAGACAAAATTCCAACTAAAAAGAGACAAATTTTAAGGCTGGAGACAATAATTATTGTAACTGAAAGAAGTGCAAAGGAGCAGATCACTTGCAAAAAAGTGGTTTAAACATAGGTAAAACAAATTTCGGCTGTTATGAAGGAAAAGGAGTAATTCAGAAACGATATCAGTTGCTGAAATATGTGATCTTCAAATGTAAATGAGATTTCATGTTTAACGATAGAAGTATATCTTTATTGCTATATTATTTTGTTTTTTAATGAATGCATACAATATTTTAGCAAAAACTATTAATAAAGAATAGTGATTGTGATTATTTTTCTTGAAATTCTTCTGAAGCTGGACATTGGAAACTGGTCTATTTGTACAAACCTGCTATAAGAGACCACCTCTTTTGAGAGACCGCTTTTTTGTTGGCAGAAGGGGCTGTCTCATAAGAGGTTTTACTGTACAAAATATTATTATTAGTAGTAGTTGTAAAATATTCATTTTAATTGTTACAAGTACTGAGAAGCTACACCTAATTAGGCGATGTTATGATCACAAGAATTTGGCTTTTTGATAGATTTGGCCAATCTATGGAGGATTAATTATTATTAGGATAAAACAGTTTCTAGCCAGGAGTTGTGCCACCTAGTTACTGAAGAGCTGATTTAGATAAATTTCACTTTTTAGAAAAGTGGTGTCACTTTATTGGTTGTTGGTTTGAAGTGATTTAAATTTCTTCATGCCTATTACAGGTTATGTTACCAGTAAAAGTAACATTTTGGTCTTTTGAAAATTAATACAATAGTGTAGTTAGTAGCCTTTATAAATTATGGGAGGTAATTCAGCTTTAAGGCATGATTAGGTCTGATAGTAATTACCTCCTGTATATTGTTGCACTGATTTTGATACTTAAAACAATAGAAGTAAAGGCTTTTATAAGGAAATCACAATAATTTCTCAGAAGTGTTTCAATGTAAATAAAAAGTTTGTAGTAACCATAAAGAAATGACAGTTTTGGAAAAATATTTTAAAGATTGTATATAGCAGTATGCAAATGGTACTTTAAAAAGGATTACGAATAGTAAAATCTTTGAAGTTATGTTATATAGGCAGTGCTCTACAGATAGTACGTACTTCTGAGAGAGTTAAGGTGTAATGTAAAATTATTTGCAAAATGCACTTGGACTGAATTATGTCATGCCTCTATACTACTTTCATGTACTGTGGCAGAAATTTCTTTACATACTGTACTTGTGTCAATTGTACATGATCTAAGCAGATAGCTAACCAAAATGGCATTGCTCATATGCTAAAAAAGATAATGATTTTGATTTAGTCTAAAGTATGTTACTTTCAACAGTTATTAAAATAGGTGAAATGAACTTTACTTTAGCAGGCAATACCAGTTTCTGCATGTACAATGAAGGAATTACAAAATATAATTAAAAAAGATAAATAGTTATTGTCTCATTTTTTAAAAAAAATTAAACTTTGAAATCCAGGAAGTGGAAAAGACTAAGTAGAGCTAGCAATTTTTGACAGATGCACATCTGAAGTAAGGCCAAGCCAAATACTTTGTAACCCCAATTATACCCATCAATCATGCACCAGAATAAAGGGAATTATTAGTTATTTTTAACCATACCTAAGATATTTTTTAATTAGTCCTGATAATCATTGAGGAAATCAATATTAGGTTTGTTGCAATATACTATGTCCTTAACACAATAAATGATTTTGTTTTTATTTTAGCAAAAGATCATCATGGATCCCTTGACATACAATGAAGTTCGGACACGTCCATCTCTTGAGGAGAGATTGGAGAGTATAATCAGTGGAGCAGCATTAATGGCTGACTCATCTTGCACTCGGGATGAAAGACGAGAAAGAATTGTTCAGGAGTGTAATGCTGTCAGGCAGGCACTACAAGATCTGCTTTCTGAGTACATGAATAATGTAAGGACCACTGTCTTATATATGGCCATGGTCATTTTGATTTACATTTAACAAATTTTATGTCGTACATTGTTATAATTTTCTTTCATCCCTTCTGACCATAATACCATTTATCAAAACCTCATTTGTCAGAAACAAGTGTTTTCCACCATCACAGTATTCTCAAAGACCAAGAACAGAACAGCTTAGTTACCATATATACTCACTTATAAATCATCAAACTGCAAATAACACTGATCCTGAGCTGGTGAGCCATTGCATCTGCAGATCAGGGTCTGTGTAGTTTATTCTACTGATTACAAACTAAACAGACCTAGATCTTCTGTGCAGCATTTTATGCATTTTACTTTGCAGCAGATCTAGGTCTGTTCAGTTTGTAATGAGAATGAGTAGAATAAACTACACAGACCCGGATCTTCAGGCACAATCTAGGTTGTGCAGATTGCAGTTGGACTCATAGCGAGCACAGATGGTACATATTTTCTTTATTATAATTTTTACTTGCAATTTATATTTTGTTAATGTTACATATTTATTTTACTATGATGAGAGCCAACTAACAGTTTTGGTTGGTTTAAGCACACATGAATAAGTTTAGGGGTGGGTGGATAATTAACAATACTGTATAGCAGAACTTAGAAACGAAACAGATAAAGATTTTAGTTCTCTGCCATGATTATAAAAGGTGACATGTTACATGCCTTAGATATGTTTTATGCAGGACTGCATGAATAAAAGATGATTTTATAGTACAAATAAATAAGCATGCATTTTTAAAAAAAAAAATAATAGATCAAGATAAATAACTGTTTCTGAGATAACCCTCTCCCCACTTTTGGATGATTAATTATTTCACCTATGTATATCGATTAGAAGAAACATTTGATTAGTTTGTCTTCTCTTCGACTATGCTCTCAAATCTTCATTTATTTTTTGTAATTCTTTCAATATAGTGTAAAGGATTATATCTCCCAATTCCACCCAGAAAGGTAAAAAAAGTTTTGTCATGCAAAGTTCTTGAGCATGAATGTTCATGTATTATATATTTGCTTTTTAAATTTATTAATTGAATGAATTGGCTGCCAGTTAATAGAGAATATATATATTGATTTTATTTCAGGGAGTCTTTTTTTTAAACTGGACATCAATGTTCCATCTAGGCAGGTAAAGTTGGGTGGGGCATCCTGCCACCAACTCTGAGCCTAACTCTTATTTGCAGCCTTAAACATGTACCTTGTTCTTATGTCATTTGTGTGACTGCCACCCTATCTTTCCTTCTCATACCATGTCACTTCTGGATCAGCATGTGGCCTCTGTGCCATGTTGATAACAGTGTGGGGTCAAAAATACACTTTAGCATGTGCCAATATGAAACACTATGCTTGTGACTTTCAAGCTTTGATGAAAAGAAATGTTTGCATATGAAAACAGCTTTATGTATTAATATTTGAATGAACAGAATGTGTTTTTTAAGGCCTTATTAGTCATCTGATAGTAATTTATATGACTTTCTTTTGAGAACATTTCAAAGCAGATTGTAATAGACGATATTGGCAGTCAGCTGTTTTGTGTGAACGAAAAAAGGAGTAGATTTAATCCTGACAAATCTCTTTAGATTGTGTTCTAGGGATTTTATGGAATAGTGAAATAGTCAAATACTTTTGTATCTAGTGGCAACATATATAAGTTATTTTTAGAATTATTTTTGACATGTATTTTGTATAGTGAATTGCAATTAACTTTACAATATATTTTTTATTTCATATTTATAGCTGTATGTTTTCATTTTCCTCTAGGCTGAAGCAAACTTTAGTGTCATTTTACAAGATTGAGTCTTTGACAATGTAAACATTGTAAATGACGATAGTTTAAAAGTCACATAACATGCATCCAAGAATTATGAATTATTAGCAAAGCAAGATGTAATAAAGATGTAGTTCTGTTATCAACTGTGAATTGACTGTTTGTCAAGGATATCAGTTTTTATGTATTTTATGGTTGCCTCAAACAATAAACTTCAAGACCCAACAAATAATGATTTTCAGTGGAAACAATTAGACACCTCCCCTAAACCACACATAATGATTTTCAATGGAAACAATTAGACACCTTCCCTAATCCAAAAATAGTTATTTTCAGTGGAAACAATTAGATCCCTTCCCTAATCCACAAAAAATGATTTTCAATGGAAAAAATTAGACCCCTTCCCTAATCCACAAATAATGATTTTCAATGGAAACAATTAGACCCCTTCCCTAATTCACAAATAATGATTTTCAATGGAAACAATTAGACACCTTCCCTAATCCACAAATAGTTATTTTCAGTGGAAACAATTAGACCCCTTCCATAATCCACAAATAATGATTTTCAATGGAACAATTAGACCCCTTCCCTAATCCACAAATAATGATTTTCAATGGAAATAATTAGACCCCTTCCCTAATCCACAAATAATGATCTTCAATGGAAACAAGTAGACACCTTCCCTAATCCACAAATAGTTATTTTCAGTGGAAACAATTAGATCCGTTCCCTAATCCACAAATAATGATTTTCAATGGACACAATTAGACACCTTCCCTAATCCACAAATAGTTATTTTCAGTGGAAACAATTAGATCCGTTCCCTAATCCACAAATAATGATTTTCAATGGAAACAATTAGACACCTTCCCTAATCCACAAATAGTTATTTTCAGTGGAAACAATTAGACTCCTTTCCTAATCCACAAATAAAGATTTTCAGTGGAAACAATTAGACTCATTCCCTGATGATTCTAAATGGAAACAATTGGACCCATTTCCTAATCAGCAGATGATTCTATATGGAAACAATCAGACACCTTCTTATTTAAAAATTATGATTATTATTATAAATATTCCGACACCTTCCCTAATCCACAAATAATTTATCTAAATGGAAACAATTGTACATATTTCCTAATTCACAAATATTTTCAGTGGAAACAATTAGACCCCTTCCCTAATCCACAAATATAGATTTTCCATGGAAACAATTAGATCCCTTCCCAAATCCACAAATAATGATTTTCCATGGAAACAATTAGATCCCTTCCCTAATCCACAAATAATGATCTTCAATGGAAACAATTAGACACCTTCCCTAACCCACAAATAATGATTTTCCATAGAAACAATTACTCCTTCCCTAATCCATATATAAAAATTCTAAGTGGAAATGCTTAGACCCTTTCCCTAATCAGCAGATAATGATTCAAAATGGAAACAATTAGACATCTTCTAATTTACAAATTGTGATTTCCAGTATAAATATACAGATCCCTTCCTTAATACACAAATAATGATGCTCAATAGAAACAATTAGACCCAATTCCCCTGTCCACAAGTGTAAGCAACAATGAAAATTTGCTATTTTTCAAAATCACAAGCATTTATAACAATGGAAATAAACAAAATTAAAATATGTGCTTGTACAACTAACACATTAAAAAATAATTGATTTTCCAATATAAAGGTATCAATATATATATACTCCAATTTGATGCTTTTAATAATGAGTTGAGGATGAATAGTTTAAATTTTTTTCTGCATTTTCTGAGTTTCCTTTAAGAACTATTATGCATTTGCATGTTAGTGTTTGTGACTAACATAATGTTGTAATGCCTTTAATGAAAAGTATTCTGAAAAGAATTTCTATTGGCTTTTGCAAGCTATCAGTCACCTATTTATTTTTTATTGTTGAGCCATATTAATGGGAAGTAAGATATACAAGTCACTTTTCTGGCAGAGGCGACATCATTAGCAACAGCTTATGATTTTAGTTAACATTTTCAGCAACGCTTTCATCAAGGGTTCAAAATGAAGTCCCTAGCCTTGGTTTTATTTTGCATATTAAGTACTGCCCCCATCTTTGGCTCAGCATGCATATTCAGCACTGCCCGAATCTTGGGTTCAGCATGGATCTTATTGGACTTCCCACACATGTGAAATAATTGGTTGCCCATATTTATGTTTTTTCATAGTTTGTACCTGGCATTAATATTTAGTTTGTTTGAATCCTTTTTTATGACAAAAGGATGAATGTTTGTAACTTTTATTTATTTGAATTTTTTGAGTGTCCTTCTTTTGCTAATTGGATCATAAGGTTAAAAGTTGACCTCAAATCTGCATTTGCAGCCAGATAGATTTTTGTAGAGTTTTTATACACAGTAAATTTTCTCTGGTTAATATGCATATTTATATATATATTCTGCATATAAGTACATGTTGCTGCAAATTTGATTTTGTCTTGTGCATGGAACTAAAGTTGTTAAAATGTTTAATCCTTTTGAATTTCAGAATTTAATTCGGCTGGTCATGGGCCAGAAGAGCTTACAGGATGATTTATTGTCCATCCATCCATTTGCACAAGTTTATTATCTCTACTCCTCCTATACTTCTTTAGAATTGCTTTGAAACTTTGAATGAAAGTGTAGCTACTCAAACATCTGATATGGCCCCAGATCACTGTCTTGAAATCTTGTTATTATTGCTCTTCCTTATTGGATGATCATGTTAAGATGAAATTTTCCCAAAAGACTTCTTATGATGTCTAGTTGGTCCTAAATGAAAATGGTGCCTTATCTGGCATCCAGTATGACTAACACAGTGGTTGTGTTGAAAATCTTGTTATAACTACATTTCCTACATGGGTGGTCATATCAGTTTTGCATTCTCACCAAAAAGACTTATTATTATGTTTTAATTGTTCTTGAATGAAATGGAGTTGATCTAACATTCAGTATGCCACCACTGTAGCCATATGGAGAATCTTGTTATTGCTACTCCTCCTAATTGGTCTGTCATATCCACATTGGTTTTTTTTTTTTAAAACAAATACTTGTTCTAACAGGTCCTGAATTAGAATGGTGTAGATCTTGAAATCCAATATGGTTACCATGACAGCCAGCATATTATAATAATTGATTATAAAAACATCAATTTAGATTATTTTATTGTTTGATAATATTTTGTGAAAAGCATCAAAATTACATTAATATCCTGTTTGATAATTTATTGCCACACTTTGATATTCTGTCCACTAAAATGTGACATGATATAAACTGCAGTGCAGTATTTGAAACATTTGTTACAAAGCAGAGGATATGACCCTAGCAATTGTATTACATACCATTTATTCACATTTTTATGTCCAAAAGATAACTGCTTAGAAGGGATTTGCTGTTGTATAATGTGCTGGCAGATGTGGGTCTCTAGTTCGTTATGAAGAATCAGTAGACCCTGATCTGCTGTTGCATAAAATGCTGACAGATCTGTCTGTGTAGTTTAAAATGAATCAGTAAAACAAGTGACATAGACCCTGATCTACTGTTGCATAAAATGCTGACAGATCTGTCTGTGTAGTTTAAAATGAATCAGTAAAACAAGTGACATAGACCCTGATCTGCTAGCACATTATGCAACAATAAGCCAGAGTTTGTTATTTGTAGTTGGAATTGACTCAAAAGACAATATATATGGTAAATGGTTTTAATGAAGCTGTTTCCACTTTTATTATATTAGTCTCATTTAAAAATTCAAATCAAGACGATGTGTAAATCTGATCATATTAGGGTTTTATTCAGAACTGGCATCCTTTCTCATTATGAGCAAAACTGTTGTATGAAACCTAGAAATATTTCCTACCAGTGTCGGTGAGTAACACGTTTTGCATATACATGACAAATTGCATAGCAAGCTTGTGTATGTTTGTTAGACATCAAAGATAGGAAAGTGGATGGAAAATGCAATATGCCACTCAGTGCTGATAGGTTATCGGATGAAATGTTGATCCGTTTCAATCTTTACAATAGCCTCTGGTGACCTTCATCTTTCTTTCTTTCTTCAGGCTGGTAAGAAGGAACCAAGTGATGCCCTTGATAGAGCTATTGATAATATGGTAAAGAAAACAAAAGATTTACGCAGACAGGTGAGTCAGCTTTCAGGATTCATTTTGTAAAATTGTTTCATCACCTTTTGAGAGAGGATTGTGTGGTTGGGTCGTCTGAAGCACGTGCCTTTACAGATCATTCCCACATTACACCATTGTTGAGTGAGTTCCTGGTTAGACAGTGTGGCATGGGTGTGTATGTTACAAGGCCTTCTTCATGTATGTCTTTTTTTCCTTAGGTTCATTATGGGCAATTTTATTTACCAGGTTCTTTCTTCACAAAATATACTGATCATCATGTATAGCCTGTCATTTACATAATAATGGCATTGAACCCACAAAACATTACCATTCACCATTTGACTTGCTTTTTTTTCTTCATTTATCTTGCAAACATTTTTAAGAGACATAAAAACAATGCAAAACCAATTTGTTTTTCTGTTAATTTTTAAAGATCAGTTTCTAGGCTACAATTTATCTTTGTGAATATGTCTTAGTCATGATACAGTATATCTTAGTCATGATACAGTATATCTTAGTCATGATACAGTATGTCTTAGTCATGATACAGTATGTCTTAGTCATGATACAGTATATCTTAGTCATGATACAGTATGTCTTAGTCATGATCCAGTATGTCTTAGTCATGATACAGTATGTCTTAGTCATGATACAGTATATCTTAGTCATGATACAACATTCCAACAAAAGTAGTAGTGACATTACTTTTGTGTCTTAGTGACTTCAGTTAAATTTTTTTATTTTTGGTAGCTGAGCCACTCAACAGAGTGAGCAGATGAATCAGTTTGAGTATAATGTGATCCGACTAAATGCCCAGTCAAATCCTGATGCCAGGCTGACCAATCCTAGCACTAACCTCTTAATGCTTAGTACCATGCAAGGCTGGTACCAGTTTTATCATTTTTTGCTAGGACTCTATTGGGGTTCAAACCTGCAACCTTAAACATCCAAGGCAGACACTCTAACCACTTAGGCCACTGGAGCATTTGCAAATGTAGTTGGATCTGGTGGAACATTTATATTACTGTATTCTCAGAATTGCTAGGTTATTTATGTGTCTTTAATTTTTTATAACTAACTGCTAAATAAAGCAGTTATAAAGAGATAATTCATGTTATCTCTCTCATTTTCTTTTTTGTACATTCTGACATGATTTTAATATGCTGCTTTTTATTGTTCAAGTAGAAATCTGAAAATGATGATTAAGATTCTATTTATTACAGTGTTCTGACCATTTCTTACAGTGTTTTGATCTTACACTTTATAGCAGTCATATATCAGTGTCAACTTCCTCATAAAAATGGAAGAATTTTGCTGGATAGAAAGTTGAAACATGGATACATGATTTTATTGGAAATAAAGATATGATCATGGTATTTTTAATATTACTTTGTCGAGTATTGTTCTTAGAGAGA
Organism: Potamilus streckersoni; assembly: GCA_016746295.1. NCBI lineage: Eukaryota > Metazoa > Mollusca > Bivalvia > Unionida > Unionidae > Potamilus > Potamilus streckersoni. Next base: position 153,023 of record JAEAOA010002066.1, read on the forward strand.
ATAATTATTTGAAAAATATCACCATTGGATGCCCTGTTGTAAAAATGTGAGCATTACACATTAGATTATTAACACCTAACAACAAACAAAAAAGGAACAATAACACTGTATATCATATCATTCATACTTGATATTAATAATTAATAAAAAATAACAAATTTTAAACATCAGTATGTGTTTGTTAAAGGATGGTTAAAGATGAATAATTTGAGTGAAATGCATAAGTAAAACAACAACTGCAATTTTACATGAAATAGGAAATGTTAACTGTTAAAATCGGGGATAATTTAGCTAAATGTTATACAGATTTGCTGAAAATCAGAACAGAAAAGAAAAGAAAGTACTGATGCAGTATATAATTTGCCTGTTTATGGACCATAAAAAGATTATGGTTCAAAAGTTATGAATTAAATTTCCCAGAGATTAAGCATTGTGAATTTGAATGAACGTATTCATTGGCTGTAATTTCAGTTGAGGAAGGCAGTAGTGGACCATGTCTCAGACTCATTCTTGGAAACCAATGTCCCACTCCTGGTTCTTATAGAAGCAGCTAAGGCTGGGGACGAAAAGGGGGTAGAGGAATATGCCCAGGTCTTTGCTGAGCATGCTAACAAACTAGTAGAGGTAAGAAATTGCCCCATCCTTATTGCATGTCAGTTATTCAGTGCAAATTTCCACATTTTGTTTCTAGATGATCATCCTTGTTAAGTAACTTCATTGTCTTTATATGACATGATTAATTAGTGCCTAGTTCTAGATTCACATCTTTTGCAAAACTATTGTTTTGTAAAATAAATCCTTCCAGATGAAAATCCTGTAAAATGATTTTTTAAAGCTGGAACATTTTGGCAGTCTGTACTTTTAAAAAAAAAGAAAAAGCCTGGTATTTTTTCTTGTTTCTGAATGTGCAGAAAACACAAATGCTTTAGAAGCAGTCACAAAAGCAAAAATATTTTAAGTCTTTCAACCCAAGGTTTTTGTTGAATCACTGTTAGAGTGAAGTGAGACATATCCATACATGGCAGTCATTACACTTTTGTCATAATCATGCTTTTTTCAGCAAATTATGTTTTATCTGCGAGTCTGCATATGGATTACACTTTTTTTGCAACATTAAAAACTAAAATAAAAACAAAAAGTTGTTTTTGTCAATTTATTATCATCTCTTTAACTCAACTCATATAAATTTGAGAATATTCTTAAAAATGTGATTGCTGCAAAAAAAATAGCATCAGAGTATTTTCCTTATTTGCTATTTATAACAAATGGAACGACCCATTTCAAAGAAAAAAGACTGGTTTCTTCAAAATGCACTTTGCTTAATAGATTTATTTTATTGATAAGTTAGGTAGTGAACCAGTCTTATTTTTTTTTTTATTTAAGAAAATGGTGTCAGATGTTAAGTGAATTGCTTTACAGAGACAGTTGTGCATGTTATATATGACAAAAAATGTGAGAGCAAATGGATCTTTTCAAACTTCAAAACATGTTAGATAGAAAATAGTAACAAATCAACACCTCTTTACAACTTTTAAAAAGAAGAATATGAGAGTAATGAAATAATGCACTTGATCATAATAATTGCAGAATTCCAGTTCAGGATCATTCAACAAAAGGTATACATATAGAATAGTTGAAGTGATTGCTAAATATTAATAATTTTGATTATATTTTGTATTTGTATTCTGGTTCTAGTCCATATGGATTTTACCCAATTTTGACTAGCAGCAGAACCAGATTAGTAGTAAAAATGTATCTTTTCATACAAGCGGTAATTCTGGGATATAGTTAGTACAACACTCTCTCAAAACTTGCACACTGATAACTCACAAGCCATTTATAACACTGGGTCATGCATGGATCCCATTTTTTAAACCAGAAAATACCAAAAATACTGATTCCTATTTGTTGAACTTGAAGAAAATCAAAATTAGTAACAGAAACTTTGATATATCGCTTATTTTATCATCAAAACTTGGAAATTTTAATTATATTTTCTATCCAAACAACATTCATAATACACTGGAATTAATGATATTCAAGGAAATTTTGATCAATGAAAAATGCACAATCTTTTTGGAGTTGGTACTTTAATAAATAAATACCAATTAAATACTTTTTTCAATTTAAATTTGTGTTCTTGTTCTACTTTTTAGTTCAGTTTAGGTGTAATCATCATAAAATGTAATGTCCCCTTGTAAATAAATTTAAAATGTGTCAATCTACCATAACAGCACTGTCTGTGAGCATTTCTTTGAGAACCAAATTATGTGCTGACATTGTTTTGATATTCAACTAGCAGAAACATTTGTTGTATTGTTGTTCTAAGAAAAAGCAGGCCTCCTTCTCTATTGTGATGTTAATTATATCTTTTGAATCAAATAAAGGAGGTGGAATAAACAAAACTGTTACAAAGCATACAAATCATACACGAATAACAACCTACGGCCCAGGTCTCCTATTGGGTAACTCATTTCAGTTATTAATCAAATACTGTTATAAATGTTAATGTGTGTGTTACTAAGTAAACCACCTTAAATTAACGTACTCAAGCATGACTCTGATTTAAGATAACAAAGCAACCAAGTGAGGTGAGTACTTCATAAAATAAAGATCTTGTTTCATAGAAATGGACCATTGTGAGGAAAACAAGTTTCAGAGAATTCACAAGTACAGATATCCTTAAGGATGATTAGAAGTTTTGCTGTTACTGACAACAAAATCACTGCATCAATATTTTACAAACTGAACAATTCAAAAATTGAGTTTTGACATAGACAGTTGTCTCACAAAATGTTGGGATTGTTTGAATGGAATCTTGTTTAGTAGTGTATAAACAGTTAGTGTGGTTCCCAGCTTTGTAGACTGGTTTTACAAAATGCTACATACACTACTCCGGGAACGAGACTAATCAACAAAACAAAATGCCATCTCATAATACATGAATGTTGATGTGTACCGTGTTGGTTGATGAAACAAAATGGAATCATGTTATCAATCTTCAAATGCTGGAATTTTTGAAAATAAATGTAATTTATAAAGAATAACATACAACTTCATTGAAAACACACTTTTTTGACAATTATTCTTGACATGATTATAAAGTGAGGATTCAGTCATTAAACAGTCCAGTTTCCTTTCCCCTTACCAATCAAATTCCACGGTTCTCTGGTTATCTAGCAGATTTTTTTTTAGGTCCCTTGTTAACTGACACCCTCGATAATAGTGAAGTCAATGTTTTTGGATTGCGATGTGCATGAGTTATTGAAGGAGAGGTGTATATAGATTACACATATGCCAAAATTACACTTTATTGCCACTTATAATAGCAATAATTGTGTTTATACCTCTCGAGGGGTTGACATGTATGCATATCAGTTATTTTTCCTGCATTAGTGTTTCCAGTTTTGTTAGGTTTTGGATAATTGTTGGTTCGATTTGCAGGCCAATCCATAACTTCTTAATAATTTTTGCATCAGTAACACTAGACTTCATCATAATTTTGAAATTATTTGATAGTCTTTGAGTTAATGGTATCCATTTTAAACTGACTTTTATTTTGCAGGTGGCCAATCTGGCATGCTCAATGTCCAGTAATGATGAAGGGGTGAAGCTGGTCCGTATGGCTGCAGCTGAAATAGAGTCTCTTTGTCCACAGGTATATACATGGCAACACATTTATCTGAATCCATTTTTGAATTTTAAAATGAGTTTTTCTTTGCCAGAGTTTAATCCCAGGCAAGTGCAATATTTTCAGAAATGAGTAATCTGGATTTCACTTGCAGAATCTATTCACTTCTTTTTTATGCAGTACTATCTTCTTCCAGATCAGAATTTTGATGTTAAATGTGCAGTTACTAGCATGAAGCATGTAGTATGTGTTAATATGGTGCAGTTAGTTAATTTCCTAGCAATGTTAAAATATATGATCACAGAAATAAAATGGCTTTAATTGTCAAGATGAGAATAAAATGTGTGATCAGGCAGGCAATTATTTGTTGTGGCTTTTGGGTTGTATTTGTTCCAAACCGTATATCAGCTTTTGTATATGAGAATCAGTTTGTTTGTTTGACCCAAGCTTCCATAGACTAGTACCTGAATATTAGTTGTTGTTGTTGTTGTTGTTAAGCTTAACGCCATTTTCAGCACATGATAGGCTATTCATGGCAGCCAGTATTAATGGTGGAGGAAGAAACCGGGAAATCACCGGAAAGAACCACCAACCCACGAGAAGCTACTGGCAAGTTTTCTCACATATCCACATTCGCCAAATCCTAAACTCGAACTCACGCAGACAGAGGTGAGATGACAGTGATCCGTAACGGACAGCGCTTTAGACCACTCTGCCACTCGGGGGCCCCCCTGAATATTAGAATATATAATCTCTGTTCATTATCTTGTTCCAGTTTTCAACATATTCAAGACCACTCTTCCACTTAAACAGTTTCTTATATTTTGAAAAAGTTCACATTTTAGACAAGGTGTCAACTAAATATCACTCATATAAAGATAATACATAGTTTATGCTATTAATCACATTAATCACAATATCACCTGTACAAAAACTAATAGTTTATACTATTACTTAATTAAAATAGCACTTGTACATAGATAATGCATAGTTTATGCTATTAATCACCTTAATCACAATATCACCTCTACAAAAACTAATAGTTTATACTATCAATTAATTAAAATAGCACTTGTACAAAGATAATACAGAGCTTATTTCAATAATCAAGATGTCACTCATACTAAGATAAATATAGAGTTTGTGTTATTATTCAATCATTATATCACTCATACAATATTAATATAATTTACACTATCAATCATTATATCACTCATACAATGATAATATAATTTACACTATCAATCATTATATCACTCATACAATGATAATATAATTTACACTATCAATCATTATATCACTCATACAATGATAATATAATTTATACTATCAATCATTGTATCACTCATACAATGATAATATAATTTACACTATCATATAACTCATACGATGATAATATAATTTATACTATCAATCATTATGTCACTCATGCAATGATAATATAATTTACACTATCAATCATTATATCACTCATACAATGATAATATAATTTACACTATCAATCATTATATCACTCATACAATGATAATATAATTTACACTATCAATCATTATATCACTCATACAATGATAATATAATTTATACTATCAATCATTATATCACTCATACAATGATAATATAATTTACACTATCAATCATTATATCACTCATACAATGATAATATAATTTACACTATCAATCATTATATCACTCATACAATGATAATATAATTTACACTATCAATCATTATATCACTCATACAATGATAATATAATTTACACTATCAATCATTATATCACTCATACAATGATAATATAATTTACACTATCAATTTTTATATCACTCATACAATGATAATATAATTTATACTATCAATCATTATATCACTCATACAGTGATAATATAATTTACACTATCAATCATTATATCACTCATACAATGATAATATAATTTATGCTATCAATCATTGTATCCCTCATACAATGATAATATAATTTACACTATCATATAACTCATACGATGATAATATAATTTATACTATCAATCATTATATCACTCATACAATGATAATATAATTTACACTATCAATCATTATATCACTCATACGATGATAATATAATTTATACTATCAATCATTATGTCACTCATGCAATGATAATGTAATTTACACTATCAATCATTATATCACTCATACAATGATAATATAATTTATACTATCAATCATTATATCACTCATACAATGATAATATAATTTACACTATCAATCATTATATCACTCATACAATGATAATATAATTTATACTATCAATCATTATATCACTCATACAATGATAATATAATTTACACTATCAATCATTATATCACTCATACAATGATAATATAATTTATACTATCAATCATTATATCACTCATACAATGATAATATAATTTACACTATCAATCATTATATCACTCATACAATGATAATATAATTTACACTATCAATCATTATATCACTCATACAATGATAATATAATTTACACTATCATATAACTCATACGATGATAATATAATTTATACTATCAATCATTATATCACTCATACAATGATAATATAATTTATACTATCAATCATTGTATCACTCATACAATGATAATATAATTTATACTATCAATCATTATATCACTCATACAGTGATAATATAATTTACACTATCAATCATTATATCACTCATACAATGATAATATAATTTATACTATCAATCATTGTATCCCTCATACAATGATAATATAATTTACACTATCATATAACTCATACGATGATAATATAATTTATACTATCAATCATTATGTCACTCATGCAATGATAATGTAATTTACACTATCAATCATTATATCACTCATACAATGATAATATAATTTATACTATCAATCATATCACTCATACAATGATAATATAATTTATACTATCAATCATTATATCACTCATACAATATTAATATAATTTACACTATCAATCATTATATCACTCATACAATGATAATATAATTTATACTATCAATCATTATATCACTCATACAATGATAATATAATTTATACTATCAATCATTATATCACTCATACAATGATAATATAATTTATACTATCAATCATTATATCACTCATACAATGATAATATAATTTACACTATCAATCATTATATCACTCATACAATGATAATATAATTTATACTATCAATCATTATATCACTCATACAATGATAATATAATTTACACTATCAATCATTATATCACTCATACAATGATAATATAATTTACACTATCAATCATTATGTCACTCATACAATGATAATATAATTTACACTATCAATCATTATATCACTCATACAATGATAATATAATTTACACTATCAATCATTATATCACTCATACAATGATAATATAATTTATACTATCAATCATTGTATCCCTCATACAATGATAATATAATTTACACTATCATATAACTCATACGATGATAATATAATTTATACTATCAATCACAATATCCCTCATACATAGATGACAAAGTTTATGCCATTACTTGATCAAATTATCACTTGTACAAAGATAGTACAGTTTATGCTATTAATCATGATATAACTTGTACAAAAATGATACAGAGTTTGTATGGAAGAACTGTGTTCCTTCAATAATTTAAATGAATAGATTTTGACAGTTTGATTCAACTTGATAATATAACATAAAATGTAACTATTTACAGCTAGATATAACAAAATTAAGAATCCTTTTTTCGATGCTAAGTCAGCAAAATTTGTGGGGACTGGCACTAAAAATAAGAAATTTTTTTATACCACACAGATAGGGTAAAAAAGCATTTTAGTTTTCCATTTGTGGCAGTGTCAGTGGATATTTTTGTTCCCAAAATGTTTAAGCACTTTTTGCTCAGTATCCACCCCACCAACCCCTTATTCAATATACTTCATATTGAGCTCACTCAAAGTAGTAGAGAACCGTTGTATTGGCTTTGGCATCAGCTTTCAGCCTTCTCACAGATTAGAGTATAAAATAAGACACACTGCATATCAGCCATTTTGTCTTTTTAAGTCATAGGCAGTAGTTTGTAGTGAGTTTTATAGCACTTGCTCCAGGAGAGGGAGTTAAGCTACTAGCTTTGTACATACAAGTAGTTGGTGTGGTTATGCTTTAGGACGAAGCACACAAGTCAAGTAGGTATTCTAGTTTGAGATGATTGAAGTAAAGTGTCCAGTAGTAGAATTCAGACCTGCACTCTTTGGGTTACAAGTCTGCTACATTAATTGTACGTTCTTGGTTAAGTTTTTGTATTTAGCTCCAGTCATTGCAAAGCTGTATAAATATTGTTATATGTGGAATCACTAAACTTGATGAGTACTAAACTTTCATTACAAAAGTAGCTCACTGTGACCCAGATTTAATGCTTGACTATTTTGGTTGAATTTTGTGTCACAGGTTAATTTCTTAAACTCTGTTCATGCTGGAATCATTAAAACAAGATGATCATATGTATTTCTATTAGTTCTCACCATTACAAACAATAAGGTCACCAAGACACAGATTTCACAATTTTTTGGAAGCTCAAGAGGTTTAATTATTTTATGTACCTCAGGACCAGATGGGATGTTTGGACCCTGTATTATATGATATCCAAAATGATGCCAATCAAACTGATTTGAAACTTGATCATTCCCCAGATCTGAGTATTAGGCTTACAGTGGATGACTACACATGCTTAAACATTATTTCTATAAAATAGAATGTTGATATCAACATTTCACATTACAGCCTGAATATTACTGGATAATATTGACAAGATGTGATAGCATTTGCCCAGCAAATAGATGTGAAAATGCCTGCCATACATCATTTAGCTTACAAATGATTTACATCCATCCACTCTTAGTACTGTAGCATGCAGTTTGTAAGGTATGTCTTAGGGTCATTGATCGATAGAGGGATGTACATGTGAATGCCTGTAACATTTAGTGTAGGATCTACAAGAAACTACAGTGGCTTACAAACTTTAAACATTGTTTCTTTAAAATGAAAGGTGAATCATCAAAGGTTATGTTGAGAACATGTTTGACACAGGTAAATAATGTAGATTAAAAATTTGTCAGCATTATTAGTAAATCAGCTAGATAAATAATATTGTGTAATGTGTGGTACAGCCTATTCTTGTAACTTTGGCTTTTTACTAGCAGTGCCATATTTAATTGAAATCATTCATATTTTAAGAAACTAAACAGTCATCTTAAATAGAGATTTCAAAATATATAAATTAATTCAGATGGAGTCACATATTCATTTACACTGTAATTGATTTTGTAAATAATTACAGGCTGTAAACTAAAGTAAGCAGTTTTGTAAATGTTTGCTTAGTCTCAAGCACTATTAATGCCACTCATAAAACTAGATGGCTTTGTGCATCTCAATTAGTACTACACCCCATAACCTACATTTTACATTTATTGACTTAAGTCTTGCATTTAACTTGTAATTACATGTTTGCCTATTTTAATCATTAGGTGCTAGATTGTGTACTTCATTATAATGTAGCATTTGTTTTTACATGTGATGCAATGCAGTTTGTCTTAAGAACGACTAATCTGATCACTTTGAATATTTTGTGTATCAGAACCAGTAAATTAAAAAAAATTCAGCACATCAAACCCATGAGTGCCCGTTTGGGAGTTTTAGTTTGGAAACTAATTTCTCCATTATGAACCCTATCTGTGAAACAAAGCTTTTCTTGTACAGAGCTACTTTTGTTTGTTTCCTTGCTATCTCTGATCACATTTGCAAAGGCGTAGGAAAAACCTCTGATTAATGTTAGACACTTTAATTATGTTTTTTACATGATAATGTTAAATATGTTGTATAATATACATGATAATGTTAAAAATGTTGTATAATATACATGATAATGTTAAAAACATTGTATAATTGGTCTATACTAGTGGGCAAGCCTTGAATTCAGGTATTTGCACCACTTCTATTTATGAAGCTGATTATGTTAAGAGCAATATAGAATGTGTTTTAAGTCTTTCTTTGATTGCACTCCAAGTCCAGCAGAGGTCATCAGTGTTCTAAAATCTGCACAGCCTTAAATGTACTTTCTCTGCTTTTAATAGTCTCAAAGATGTTTGTTTTCTTTTGATGTTTTGACCTTTTACTTTTTAGACATGTGATATGTTCATTTAGAGTAGATGTGTGAGGCATGTCGATGTTTAGAGTACTGTTGTTACTTAACTTTTTATGCATTTTAAGTTTTGCAAGTGAATGACTTGCACATGATACTAAATTCATAAATTACTTTTGTTTTAGATATAATTTGAACAATAGAAACATCTTCTGTGTGGGAATAGACTTGCCTACTCACACTTATAAGTCAAGTCCAAATGCAAACTGTACATGTCTAGATTTGCTGTTGCATATTGCACTGGAAGATCTGGGTTTATGCAGTGTTTTTAGGACTAATCAATAAAACAAACAACATAGACTCTGACCTGTGTATGTGACAGCAGATTAGAATCTGGGTTGTTTGCAGTTGGACTTGATGTATAAGTGAATAAAGATGGTGCGGGTAAGAGTATACAAAAATACTATAATCCTATCTACTTTATATCTGCACATTTGAACAGGTACTTTTTTAATCTGCATTAAGCAAGACTATGAATTTGTGAAAGAATTTAAATAGGAATAACTAAAAATAAAGGTAGAATATAAATATGCTTTTTCTTAATTTGAGAAATGTGTGTATGATAAATATGCAGTTTATTCTAAATAATAAAGCATAAATAATATCAGTAATGTTTCAATTTATCCTTTGAATTATGTTCAGAATTCAGTGTTTGCTCTGCACAGGTAATCAATGCTGCCAGAGTTCTGGCTGCCCGTCCTAAGTCCAAAGTGGCCCAGGAAAATATGGATGTTTTCAGAGAAGCATGGGAAAGACAGGTTAGACTCCTCACAGATGCAGTGGATGACATCACCACCATTGATGACTTCCTTGCAGTGTCTGGTAAGGAGAAGTAACCAGATCATTATATATTGTGTAACAGTAGACATTAAAAGTGACTTGCTTCAAGAAGAGTCAAAATAAAACTTCAAAATGTATTCTTGTCCATTCATTCTGGCAGTTAATACAGGAGGTCAAGCATGATTTTCTCATATAATAAATAGGGCTTTTTAATCCCTGTTTGAAATGAATTGTTTCTTATTTAATTTCAGTAGACTCGATTTATATTCTTGCATCAGTCTTCCTGGGTTTGTCTTCTTTATTTCTTTCCATACTTTGATTGCTGGTGATGGTCAGAATCCTGCAGATTTTGTCCACACATGAATATTTCAAAATTATGTCCAAACCCCCCAAGAAAGAATCTAATAGTCATTGCAATAGTGATTCATTGTCAATTTACATGTTATTTATAGCTGCTTCTCAAATTACATTCCCAATTTGCTTATGATTTTACAAGAATCATTCTCACATTAAGGCCTTTCGGAGTTGTTCAAATGATTAAAGATGAAGCTGATATGCCTTTGAAAAAATGTCCATCATTAATCAAATAAGAAAAATCTAGAAATAACTTTTCAAAAACTGCTCAACAGAAGTTTGACCAAATTTAACAAAGAGCATCATATCTTGCAGGTCTTAGAGTTTTGTTCAGTCTACTATCCATTATAATTGCATTTGATAACAAATCAAAGAATCAATAAGCATTGCACTTCAGAATTGACAAAAAGCATCCCAACCTAGATGGCTTTCAGTTTCATGTAAATGATGCTGATGTCATACAGTACAATTTTTGTTGCTTAAATTGAAAATCCTAAACATATCTCTAAAAAGCAATTCAACATAATTTGACCAAATTTGACAGAAAACATTCTGGCATAAAGGACTTAAAATTTTGTGCACATAATACCAGTCTCTTATCGGATATGGCTGCTATTACTAAAAATAGATAATTTTGCCATTACTAAAAACAGAATTGTATCAGTGACTTCTGTTAAAAATTATTCAGCAGAAAATGTAAGTTTTAAAGAAATCTTCCTGCTATGCAAGCCCTTTACATTGGTACCAATGATACCAAGCTGTCATCAGATGTGGCCACTATTAAATAGGGGGAAAAAATGAAAGACTTAGAAAATGCTCAGCAGAAGTTGATAAAATTGGACAGAAAATTTTAATGATTCCAAAATTTTAAAAAAAATATACTAATTGCAATTAAATATTACCCCATTACTAAAATATAGAAAAATATTTTGAATGACTAATCAAACAACCACTCAGAAAAGTTTAAACAAACTTGACAGAAAACATCTTGTCAAGAAAGTTAAAGTTTGTACAGTGATGCTATGTGCCATCAAATACACCTTTCGTTACTACAAATATATAACTTAATAACATCTTTTAAATTGCCACTTGACAGAATTTTACGAAATTTGAAAATATCTTAGTGTGTTGGCCTTTCAATATATGAACAATTTTATGCTGATGTGCCATTAAATGTTTGTGAAGGTATAAAGACCTGAGAAACTTTGAGATGATTTTTTTTATAGCATATGAAATCCCCAGCAGTTTAAGAAATTTTGGAAAGATCCTATTGACCCAGATTGTGTTTAAAAAACAGCTCTTGTATTTAATCATAAGGCCAATGTAAGTAAGGCAAATCATTTTCAGATTCACTTGTGCCTGAGGTTTTCTAGTCTGTTCTGTATGCTGTAACATCTATCACATTCAAAACTATTTACTTGTGTTTACTTAGGTAGAACTGTAAAAAGAGAGAATTTGGGAAGAATTTCTTGGTGTAATAAGATTGTACTTTACACAACTGTTTTGTATCTGAGCTAGTTATGCCCTCTTTATGATGCCTTTCTACCTTGGCCATTCAGTTTACAGCTTTCAACATCCTGTTCTCTCCAATGTTCAATCTGCAAGGTTCTCTTCATGAAGCTAAATCATCTTTTCTTGACTATAGATGTTTTGCTTGAACTGATTATTATCGGAAATATCAAGTACTATCAAATGATCTAGTATCATTATAATTTTTCAGGCAGCTGGTATTATCATGTCCTAATCGATATTTCATATTCTTCTACAACATTTTCATGTATATCACTTTCAGACCACTGTGCATTCTGCTATCATTATGTCTGTCAGTACTAGACTTTAGTATATTGGGTGTCACCTCACCAGCCCAGACATTGGTCATTTTAGCATCAGCACGTAATATACATTTCAGCCTCCACTTTTTAAACTTGAGGCAGGGATACAGATCTTTCCACTTCAGAAATGTTATTTTTTTATCCTTCATGCAGGCATCAGTAATATCTGATAGTATTTGGTGTAGATATCTCTGTTTTGTTATCGTCCAGCAGATGGTCAATAGTTTTTATAAATATACTAGTTTTACTAAGTTCCAGCTTCATCAGCAAACATTTATAATAGTGCCAGCAGATAACTTCATTAGTCTGGTGTACCTATCAAATTTGATTATCAAATTACATTCATAGTAACAGTCAGTGCTCGAAATCCAACATGATACCAGACTGGATCTTAATCATCCATATGTTTTCAATGCCTTTTGGAATGCAGATAAAGAGCATGGAAACCAGACTAATTAAGGGTACACTTAATTATGTGACTTTCTTTGGAAAGTGTTCTCGTGATTGATTCAGGGTTTTGAAGAAAATCATATGTGCCATTATAATGAATCATTTAATGCTAAAGGCAGAGGAATATGATGAGAACTTTGGACTAAATGCATTAAATCAAAATTTTTCATAATTTGAATTCATTAAAAATTTGTTTTGCATTTGTATTAAATTCACTGACATAAAATATGCATAAATGCTGTTTATCTGGATCTCAGTTTTCCATACAAACAGCAAACAGTGATAGACCTGTGTATTCTTGTGTCCCGTAGGATGGATAGCTATGTATAAATGTTTTAGCCCTATTGAAAATAATGTAGATATGTAATATATTCAAGGTAGTGTGTCATCAAAAAGTCAAGCTGGCAGATTTGTGGACTAGCATTAACTATGTATATGTTTCAGCTGAAGAACATATAATATTATTGTAAAGGTCATAAATATACAGATATATGTATAGAATATGTTATGTGGTTGGTTTATAATGAAACACTTATATATGAAAGGTTAGACATATTCAAGTGATTTATAAATTAGTGTTCAAGCAAGAATTTCATTTATAGTGTCATGATGACCTGTCAATATTAGAAAATTATGGTCAAATTTTTGGTCTGTGAAACCAGAGTGAGTGAACACTGAATATAAATGAGTGCATCACAGCTACACTTTCTGAAATATGATTTAACAAACTGACTTGTATTCTTTTATTGGTGTAAATGATGTTGATTTATCATCCAATTAGACATAATTATATAGGAAAAATTTGATAGCTTCTCTTTTAAAGTAAAAGTTTCCTATTTGATTCAAAAATCTTTCTAGATACCTGGAACCACCACAGTCTAAAATTTTTTGCAAAAAAATTATTCTTTTCTTCATGAGTTTTTGTATGCTTTTCGTAAAGATTGGATATGTTCTTTTTCAGAGAGTCATATACTGGAAGATGTGAACAAGTGTGTATTTGCTCTCCAGGAGGGTGATGCTGACACCCTGGACAGAACTGCTGGGGCTATTAGGGGTCGATCTGCCCGTGTTTGTAATGTTGTCAGTGCTGAGATGGAAAACTACGAGCCTGGGCCATACACTGAGAGAGTGATGGAAGCTGTTATACTTCTCAGGGACCAAGGTAATCAATAATATATCTCTCACTAGGTATTTTCCCCCCATATGCACACATTAGACAGTTTATTTCAAGCAAGAAAGAGCTATTTAAATTTGGGGTATATGAATGAATAGTACACGTGAAAAACCCAAATTTTTATACTTATTTCTTCTAGATTTGAAAAAGAAAATATTATTAGTTGGTGAGTGACCAGAAGAGCTTATGCAATGGCATCTTGTCATGTCTTATTGTTATTAAGGTAGCCTTAAAGAAGCATCATATGATTGGGGTAAATTTTTATACTAGCATTATGGTTATATTGTCACACAATTTTCCATCATTATTATAGGTGTGATGAATGTATATCTGACTCTTATAGGCTTTGTTGAACATCACGTTTTGCACTCATGGATTGGTGCCATTTATGTTTGAAATTAAGTTCAAGGTCAGTGTTTGTATGGACAGCTAGCTATCTAGAAGTAATTCTGTATCCGTACCTGCTTTGCAATTTCAATTTCTGTTAATTTTGCAAATGAAGTTGTTTTTTATCTATTGATTTTATGCATATTTGGGTTTCATGTCCTAAGCCTTTACTGCTGTTATTTTGATAATTGTATTTGGTATTATTCTTAAATGAGATTGAAAATGAAGTTTTACAGATTTTTACTCACTGTTGGAGTGAGTGGGTGTGACAATATAAGGGTGATATAACCTATAGAAGTGTTTGTTGTGCTGATTTTATTTTGCCATTGCTTTGACCTATTAGAAGTTTATAATAGAAAAATCTTAATGTATTGCATTGAATGGATTTTTATCCAGCATGGTACACAGAGGCTGATGGAGCTTGTCCAATATTATTCAGTGGTACCTAAATAAAAATTGTGCTGATCTGACCTCCAACATGGCCACCATAGTGATCATTTGAAAATCTTGTTTTCAGTGCTTGTTCTAAATGGATGACCTTAGCAATCTATGGTTTTCACTAGAAGACTTTTGATGTTAGACTTGAATAAATATTGTACAGATCTGATATCTGGTATAGTCACCAATGAAAAGGTTGTGATTGCTAATGAGATTTTCACTAAAAGATATTTCATGATATTGATTGTAAATGAAATGTTATCTGCCATATGTCTAACATCCTGAAAATCTTTCTCTTTCCTCTTTTGAATGGATGATCATATCAGCACTTTGGATTTTTCACTAAAAGACTTCTGATATCTAGTAAGTCAGAAATGGTGCCAATAATTTCTCCATTGTGGGCACCATGCCAGTCCTCTTGGAAATTATGTTAAACCAGGGTAGGTATCAATTCCACAACTCATGGGTTATAAATCAACCATTTGTTGTTGGCAGAAGTAGCAGTCTCTCAAGACAGGTTTTATCTTATCATGAGCTGTCATTGTTTTGTATTTAATGCCTTCTTACAGTGCAGGATAGGCTATACATGGCAGCCATTATAACTGGTGGAGGAAGTATTAATAAGGTAATCTAACTGGCTTGTCAAGTTTCCACTTTGGAATAAATAATTTTTATCCAGTTCTTTTCAGACTTGAAGTATGAGCTTATGTTGTCAGTAAATATATGTTCTGTTAGGACCAAGATTGTGCACATTAATGAACTGATCTTGTGTATGATTGTCTCAGTTTGATATCACTTTCAGTGACCATAATTTGCTCTGATTGTGATCAGACTTTGAACATATGCAATAGATAATGAGTAAAATTTGTGTATGCTAATGAGGTAATCATGCTGGGCTTGTTACCATTCAGGAGCTTGTATTTCTGATCTAATTTGGGTCAGACATATATTATATGTTTATATAACCAAAGTCTGGACATGACTGATAATGAGTGAAAGACAGAAATATTAATGAAGTGAGCATGCAGTGGATTAGTTGAGCTTAGTACCCTTCTGTAACTATATTTCTAGTAACTATATTTCTAATCCACTTTTGATGAAATATGGGTTCTTGTCAAGACATGTATTGTTTTGATAATGGTTGAAATCCATGCGTATTAGTGAATTCTTCTTGTATCTAATTGGCTGTGCTTGTTTCTTCTCAGGAAGCTTACTTCTGGTCTGATTCTGATAAAACTTGGTATAATGGCTTATATTATGAGCTCATTAATGAACCAAATCCACAGTATGAAATGAAGTGATCTTGCATCCGATTGACTGGGTTTGTTGCCATTCAGGAAGCCCAGTTTTTGATCTGATGTTGATCAAATATAGGCTTATGTTATCAGGATCTTTCATGAGTTCATTAATGCACAAGATCTGCACATAATGAGGTATTTGACTTGAATGATGCTAGTTTAGCCTAACTTTTTTCGTTTTGCAAATTAATATTTTTCTTTTGCAAACTAGTTACAGGTTTTTGTGGGTATATCTTTATATTATCTTCAATAAGTTTGGTTGATATCAGGTTGAAGGTCAGAGGCCTCGACAAAGAATGTTGCCCTGAGCTAAGGAGCATCATGTAAGCATGTTAACTCGAACATGTAGAAAACGTTTTTGTTGCCAAATTTGGAGTTTTTAAGGAATATCAGATAAGGGCTAAGTGGTAAAATCAACACAAACGGACAGGAGAAAACAAAGTATTTTGAGTTACTGTAAATTTGTCAAAGTAAGGGGAAAGAAATGTTAGTGAAAATGACAGGAATTCATAAGAGGCACGCTTTCATATTGTGTTTACTCGTTGTAACTGATTCATTAAATTTTTTAATTAATAATAAATTTTTACATTAATATCATTAACATAGGTTGAAATAAATTGACAGGTATTGAGAAAACATAAGGGACATTTTGTTATTTGCTTCATACCATTTTACAGCTATATTCATTGACTGTTTCATGTCCTATATAAATTATGTATGTATCAACTTGACAGTGATGCCAAACTTTGCGGAGAAGGTTGAAATGGCAGTAGATGCCCTTAGTATGAATCCACCACACGATGTTGATGAGAATGAATTCATTGATGCAAGCAGACTTGTGTATGATGGAGTTAGAGACATTAGACAGGCTGTTCTTTCTATCAGGGTAAGTTGCCAAGATGCTAAGATATGGTAACATTAAATGCAAAATTGTTATGGGTCTGTGTTTTATTTAGATACAGTGATATCTACTTTTACAACAATTTTTCTTGTGAAATTTTTCTTGTCAAATGTTCTATTTTAGAAAGTGACTGACAACTCTGACCTATATTTAGTAACTTGGAATTTTCTTTCTTTATATTTTGTGTGTATTTATAATCATTTTTAGTAATAATTTAATATGAACACGTGGTGCTATTTAATTTTTACAGAATGATGCACACTAATCAAGTCCTTCTAAATGGACAGTTTGATTTTCAAAAAAAAATTTATAATTTTAGTTTGACACAGAAGTCGACAATGGTAGGGCTTGACATATTGTGACTGATGTCTGATTGACCAATCTAAACTGACTTTCACTGTAAATTATTTGTGATGATAATTTTCAATTTCTATCACTGATATAGTACAACATTAAACATTCCATCTGTATCTAAAATACCTGATATATTTAATTAAATCTTGTATATGTTATGTTTTTCTTAATTTTTGTCTAAACATTTCAGACTCCTGAAGAGATAGACACAGACACAGAATATGAGGATGAATATGAAACAAGAAGTAGATGTGAGTCTTTAATGACATTTCTTTACACAGCAAAACATTTTGGATAAGGTACTTATTGTACCCATTCACTGTTACCCCAGGTGGTAGAGTAGTCAAAGGTGTTCACTTTTAAAGATAACTCAAATGTCTCCATGTGATTTTGTGTCTTGGCTCAACCAACATTGGTGTGTGTGAAAGCTTGACAGTAGCTTCCTATGGGTTGCTGATTCTTTCCAGGTTGTTCATCCTTCAAATAAATTGGCTGCAATATATATGGCATGTGCTGATAAATGGCATTAAACCCAATAACAGCATTGGCAAATATATGCCGATGAAACATGAGCTTCTAGCATTTGGGTTGTACAGTTTTGAGTATTGATGGTTGTCTGGAGAGCTTTGATTAGAATTTTTCAGCATTTCTGTTGTAGCACTAGTCAATGGATTACAGCCCAGTAGGATTGTTAGCTTTACTCTGACTTAATGCTTCCAACGGCTTGCCTTATTGAATGCAGCCATGGTTAAGTTGACTGAAATAAAAAGAGTAGTTTCTATTCTCCTTTACTGTCATACAGATACCTAGTTGAGGAGCAGACTTTATTCACTCTTCCATAGCCACTGTATAAAAATGTTACCCAACATGAAAATTCATCACCTGGTTAAAGAATAACTTGTTGCTCTTCAAATTGCAGCAGCCATTGAAGTTGTGATGGGTATGGTTGAAATCGTTCAGATTTTGCAAAGTCTGTAAAAACTTGAAATGTACCATAATTTTTTAATAATGAAAATTGATATATAGAGTTCATGATACCTTAAATATCTCGGTATAATTTCAAAACTGGTATAGTATGACCTACATTGTATTTTATAACTTAGAGAAAAGAAGGAAAAAAAATTCAAAATGGTCTTTCTCCAAACAGCAAGTCACATAACAGACCAGGATGATATCCATGGTAAGAGTGACCGTGCAAGAATGCGAGACCTTCCAGAGGAGGAACGTGAGAAGATTCAGCATCAAGTAGAGCAGTTCCGTATGGAGAAGGCCAAACTGGAGCGTGAAGTTGCCAAATGGGATGACAGTGGAAATGATGTCATTGTAATGGCAAAACAGATGTGCATGATCATGATGGAGATGACAGACTTCACAAGGTAATAATGTTGTACTTTTGCCAAATTTTTGTTAACATGTAAGGCAAAAGAAATTGGGGCAGAAAAATCCATTACCGGAGAAAAGAAAAACCAGATTTTAGTTTTGGGGCAACTAAGTGTATAGTCAAGATTTGGATGACTGTGGTTGATGTGAATGGTGATTACTATGGTGTAATATCAATATAACAAACTCACAAACAGGTGCTTTATTAATTCTGTTCCTGCCAGTTGTTTATGTTTACAGAAAAGGCTGATACCTATATTATGTCCAAGTTAAAATTGAAGAAACATTCCACTTCCAAACATTTTCTTGCAGCCCAGGACTGGATAATGCCAGATTTTGCACTGAATATTATATGAGGCATTATCATCCAGCATAGATGGATGAGCTTGTCGTTAAACAATATTTTCTTAAGGAAGAGATACCAGGAGTATATCTTTACTCAGAATAATCACTTTTCTTTTAGCCACCATATATTTTTCAAAAGTCAGTTACTTATTCATAATTATGCTGATGCATTAGTATAATAAGTACACATTTTCAACTAATTCTGTTTTTCTTGATGATATATTTTTTCCCCAGTAGTATGGAAGAATAAGTGAGGGGAGGTAATTCAACCTTCAAGACTGGCTTCTGTCACTTGCATGATATATTCCTATGCATATTGCAAAGGATAAACTGCCAGAAGAATGAGATAATGTTGATGAAACTAAACTTACAATGATACTGAAATAAAATGTACACAAAATATTTGCATCTTACCTAATATTTCTATGAGAAAAAAGTTTAAAAACATATTTTAAACTATTTGTGAGTCTGAAAAGTTACATAGAATTGATGAATCTATTTTGGTATTCAGAGAAAGATTTTACCTGAACATTTGATAATTGAGAATTGTTGTGTCTTTGTGTTTGTTTTTAAGAACAAATTAGTATATTTATAAATTCATTTATTTTCATATACATCAATTTTTTTAACTTTTTATGTTTGTGAAAAAATGACATTTTCATCAGTAGCTAATTTTGTGGACTGCTAATGGCTTCCTATTGTTTTCACAGAATAATCCCTACTCATTGGGTCTAAAAGTTCCTAGTTGATGGCAATTTTGAAATGCACAAAAACTATGGTATCCGACAACAAATAATGAATTCACAGTAATATTCAGAATGATTTCTATTTAAGAACTTTCAGATTGTTTTTTTTTATCTGTGTTAGAGCTCTTTTCAGATCCAAGAGCTATTTGGAGAATATACGCATCATGTAATTTTAGCCTTACTAGTAAAAGTCAAAAGAACTTTTATGATGCTCTTTCATTCATCCATACAAGTTTGTTACAGCTATCTTGAAAATCATATTGATACTTCTCCTGAATGAATGGTTATTTCGTTCTGAGGTTTTCACTGAAAGACATCTTATGATGTTGAGTTTGGGCTAAATGTGTGGTGCTGATCTGACATCATGGTCTCCACAATGCCATCTTAAAAATCTTATCACTACTCCTAAATGGATTTTCACTGAAACATTTCTTATGATGAGTAGTTGGTAATAAAAATTGTGCCAGTCTGACATGGCCACCATAGTAACAATCTTGAAAATCTTTTTATTGCAGCTCTTCTTGAAAAGAAAGTCATATTAATGTGCATTTTTGCCTAAATACTTCTTACAATGTCCAGTTCATTTTAAATGAAAATGTTGTCAAGCTGACAGCTATGGCCACCATGTAGTTGACATCTTGAGAATCTTGTTAATGGTACTCCTCCTGAATGGAGGGTCATATCAAAATGAGGTGAAAGTTAATGGTACTCCTCCTGAATGGAGGATCATATCAAAATGAGGTGAAAGTTAATGGTACTTTTCCTGAATGGAAGATCATATCAAAATGAGGTGAAAGTTAATGGTACTCCTCCTGAATGGAGGGTCATATCAAAATGAGGTGAAAGTTAATGGTACTCCTCCTGAATGGAGGATCATATCAAAATGAGGTGAAAGTTAATGGTACTTTTCCTGAATGGAAGATCATATCAAAATGAGGTGAAAGTTAATGGTACTCCTCCTGAATGGAGGGTCATATCAAAATGAGGTGAAAGTTAATGGTACTCCTCCTAAATGGAGGGTCATATCAAAATGAGGTGAAAGTTAATTGTACTCCTCCTGAATGGAGGGTCATATCAAAATGAGGTGAATGTTAATGGTACTCCTCTTGAATGGAGATCATATCAAAATGAGGTGAAAAAATTATGATGTTTAGTAGGTCCTAAATGAAGCTAATGAGATGGCTGGTATGGTCACCATGTTGTTCATCTTGATAATTTTGTTATTGCTACTTCTGAATGGATGGTTGTTTCAACGTGAGGTTTTCATTTACAGACTGTTTGGTCCTAAATGAAATGGTGACAATCTGATGTCCAGTATGGCTGATAGTGCAGCCATCTTCAGTATCTTGTTATTGCTACTATGAAATGAAAAGTAAAATTGCCATGGGGTTTTCATCAGTATATTTCTCATCATGTTTAGTTTGGTTTTAAATGAAAACGGTGCTGTTTGTTCATCCAATATGGCCACCACAGCAAACCATCTGAAAAATTGTATCATTGCCTTTCTTGATTTGATGGTCATATCAACATGGTATTTTAACTGAAATACTTGTTATGAAGTTTAATTGAGTGCATATGAAATGGTGCTAATCTGATGTACAAATTGGGGTGCAGTGGCCATTTTGAAACTCTTGTTATTTGTCCTTCTATTAGATGTCTAGTGATATTGATATTGTGCTTCCACTGAAAGATGCATTTAACGTTTGATTAGACCTAAATGGAAATGGAGCCATTCTAAAGTGGCCATCAAGCAGGTCATCTTGAACAATATGTTTATCATTTTTCATCAAAACAGAAAGTTGTATTAACACTGGAGTTTCCACTTACATTATCTTGTTGGTCCTAAATGACATTCAATATACCCACCACAGTAGCCAATATAAAAAAATCTTGCTTCTGCTGAACATTATCAGAGATAATTTCAACAGTCATAAAGTATTATTCTTATCTTGAATTCCTGGAAATTCATTTCAGCCAGTTGGGCATCAAACCCTTTAAGAGGCTGTTGTTACTTAAAGAGCGATTCATGATATATATGTAAAAGAAACAACAGTAAAAGTGTTCAGTACATGCATATTGCAAATTATATTTCCACAGAGGTAGAGGACCACTGAAGAGTACAATGGATGTGATTGCAGCTGCCAAGAGAATCTCAGAGGCAGGAACTCAGCTGGATAGTCTCGCAATGAAGATCGCAGACCAGGTAAAAAAATTTGTGCAGTCAGCTTTAAAGCAGATACTGAATTTATTTAAATTACCTGTGTGGCATGGTACAAAATAAGCAAATGATGTGCTGTATCACCACACAACTAACCCCTTAAAGAAAACTAACTATTAAGGGCAACTTGCATTTCATGCTGCAAATGTTACATAGTTTTAAAAAAATTAAAATTTGACTTAATGCAAACATACTTGCAAAATGTTTGTTAATATCATTTAGATAGAAAATTTGTTTTAATACATCTCATCCCATATTTCCAGTGACACTTCTTTCTTCCAAGGTTATGTGCCTTTTTCCACATTTGTATGTATCAGAACTTTTTTCGTTCATCATTAGTGTTATGTTCATGTACAAAATCTTTGATTTAATAAATTGGTACACATTTTGCATTGCTCCTTCTGAAGAAATTATTGAAAATGTGTTGCTTATTTAAATAATTTGAAAATTATAATTTTACTGGGAAGATTTAGCGGCATAACCTAGTTTACATTTTTAAGTTCAAGCTTTACAGAAATATAATATTATTTATCATCTTAATGTCAAGTACTGAAAATATATTTATAATTTCCTTGTGTTTTACTGGCTGCAATGTACAGCCTATCTTGTGCTGAAAATTTGCATTAAACCTTACAACAACAACTCAATGAATTCTTGTGCATGCTAGTTTAATCTCTTTTGCCAGTGGTTGTGTGAGATTTCAATATTTATCTCGAACATGTCTGGATCTTTTTTTCTTCCATGATATTCAAACAGCAGAGTCTAGACAGATGTGATATTTGCATATTTTATGCAAATTGTGAAAGATGGGTAAAGAATTGTTTTAATACATACAGATTTGATTTTAAAAAATGGTTAGAGAGATGATTGTTGCTGTCATTTGAAATGTAAAAGTTTTTGTTAAGTTGAGAAAATGAGCAAGAAGTCATTGACCTCTATTGGGCTTGGAACTGCAGTTTCTGAAAATGAATTGTAGGCCTTTATGGTCTAAGTGTGCTTGAAAAACTCTTGTTTAAACATAATGATGCATTCACAACATCAGATGTGCTTGTGATCTATTCCAATACACATTTTCTCAGTCAATGGTAGTAGTACATAGTATGTCATTACACATTACCAAAAGTTGTGGAGAAAATATTGACTGCCTTACTAAGAAAGTCTTGTTAGAGTTGGCAGGACTGGGTAAGGAAGAAACCTATCATTTTCTGGGCTAAAGTTGGAGGTTACTATGACTCAAAGTTTGTTTGTTTGTTTGTTTGTTGTTGGGCTTAACGCCATTTTTCAGCACACGATAGGCTATTCATGGCGGCCAGTATTAATGACTCAAAGAAGAAAAGGGTTTCTATATAATGACCATAGTTCTTCATCACATTTCTGGGTCAAAAACATTGTGATTGACTTGCACTGGGAGTTAGGAAGAAACTAATTTGGGGTTTGAAAGGTCAGTTGTTATTGCGACTGAAAGATTAATTTTCTTCTGCAAAATACCATAAGTTTAACATCACAGGTCTGAACCAAACTCTGTGAATGCAAGCATTTGTGGCAGAAAAAAGTCTGTTGATTGTTGGATAAAAAGGTCAAAGGTGAAGGTGAAAGAAGAAAAATGGTTTCTATGCTTTAAGAAAATTGTTTCCCACACAGGAACATTGATTCTATATCACAAACCTGGGTCAATCTTTGAACATGGCTTGCACTTGAGATAGCGAGGAGTCCTTTAACAGAATATGGTGTCCAGTGGTCAAGGTCACTAGCAGAATGGCCATGTACCTTGACCAAAGTTTGTGGATAGAAAAGAGCTCCTTGTATTTATCTGTGTCTTTTTTTATTATTGAGAAAGATGTCAAAAAGACTGAGTCCAAGGTCAAGGTTACTGTACACAAAAGAAGCAAAATAGTTTTTGCTAGTAACTTTACTTATAGACAATGCAGCTAAATCAAAATTTATGGATATTTTCAGTTAAGGTATGGAGGAGGCCTTTGGACATTAGGGTCATAATATCAGAAGTTAGGGTCTTTATGGCATGGAGATAATGCGTTTTGCTAAATAACTTGTTTTATAGAAAAATCTTTGACTAAATTCTGCAGATGGCATGCAATTAAGGTAATAAACAAACCTTTACATTCTGGGGTATATAGGTTAAAAGTCACAGCTAAGACAACTGGTTTCTGCCAAGCAAGTTTAATTCAAGATCACATACTTTTACCAAATGACCAGGTCAGTTACCTCTAGAGTTATCCATGTCCTTCAAGTGTCACCATTAAGACCTATTAAAGACAGGATGAGTATGCTGTTAATTTCCTCTCACAACATTTGGTTTTATAATAGACTTCTGTAGACTTTGTATGAAGTAATTGTCAGTATAAAAGCCTGTTTATAGTTGAGTGTCTTGCTAGTCATTCCAGTACTTGTTGTGGTATTCTACAAGGAAGTATATGATAAATTGATGGAATTTGTATAAGTTACCATATGTACTTGCTTCTAAGTCTAGTCCAACTGCAAACACTAAAGATCCTCATCTGCAACAGCATAATGCACCTGCAGATCAGGATCTATGTAGTTTGTCCTTTTGATTACTCCTAACAATCTGCACAGACTCAGATCTATCCATGCATTATGTGACATCAGATCTGGGTCTGTGTAGTTTATAGTTGGAATTGAATTATAAACAATAAAGACGTTATATAAAAATTTTAGATATATTTTGGATTATACTGAGTGATCCTCCAAAATTTTTTTTTTTAGTAATAATCATGTTTTAAAGTGCAATAAACTTGTTTCAAATATATTTGTGAAGAGGTTTTTGTTGCAATTAGGATGCTATGTGTGACAATTAAGTGATGCTAAAAGATAGTTTCCTGTAATTATGTTATAAAATGTATTTCAGTGTCCAGACTCTGCTTCCAAGAAAGATTTGTTGGCATACCTGCAGCGTATCAAACTGTACACGCACCAACTGAATATCACTAGTAAGGTCAAAGCTGATGTACAAAGTGTCAGTGGAGAACTGATTGTATCTGGGGTAAGTCTGTAATTCTTGGAACTTTGATACAACACATTACTTAGACATTGTATCAAGCATCAGTTTTTAGTTCTTGTAATTCTAGTACTGTATGACATTGTATCTGTGGAAAGTCTGTAGTTCTCAAAATATTAATACTGTTTTTTTTGGGGGGGTGGCAGGTATTTTGACATATCATCTGTCATAAATCTCTAGTTCTTGGAACTGTATTACTTTATGGCAGGTTATTTTGATATATCCGGGTTAAGTCTGTAGTTTTTGGAACTCTGATACCCTATGATGGTTATTTTGACATTTTATCTGGGTTAAATTCAATTGTTCTTGTAGTGTTAGTTCTGTGTGGCAGGTTATTTTAACATTGTCAAATTTTACACTTGTAATATTAAGTTTTTATGATGTTTTAATTATATGTCACTTTCAGTCATACATTAACTTTATATTATTTAGTAGAAAAACGTTTTTGCAAAGTAAAAGAATGCTGCTAACAAATTCTTTAATTCTATATGCTAATTATGTTTAAAAATGAGTGCAAGAGAATATTTTAAATTAAAAATCTTTTAGAAGCATATATTTCTTGCATTCAGCAATGCAACAGATTTTAAATTCATGTCTGTCACTTCTTGTATGTTGTGCTTGTTTCATTTTTGTCTTGCCTACATAAGTGTCTTATTTCTGCCATGATGGCATAAGATTTGTGTTAAAGTTTTTGCAGATCATGTACAGGAGACACATAATTTCAGTGACGGATGTAAGACATTCATTTGTGTGGAATGTTTGTTTATTGTCAAAAGGAGTTATACATTAATGTGATTTTACTGTATTTACAGCTTGATAGTGCCACATCCTTGATCCAATCTGCCAAGAATTTGATGAATTCTGTAGTTCTGACAGTAAAAGCTTGCTATGTGGCCTCTACTAAGGTTAGTTCATAACTTGAGATTTTTGGCTTGTAGAGGTTTCAGCATCTCCATTGCTATGGCTGTGTCCATTTTCTTTTATCAAATAAAGTTTATATCACTAGTAATAGTTACAAACTTTATGGTCTTAATGAAATTAGATAGCCATGGTAGCTAAGTTGTAGAGTATTTGACATGTTATGCAGGGATCACAGGTTCAGTAATCTCACATGCCAGCTTGTGTCAACTGACTCCATATTTTCTTGGGAAAGGCACTGTGTTTCCATAATAAAGCCAGTGTGTTAAAAGTACCCTTAAAACTAACCAAACCAAACCAAATAAGCTTTCAAAATGTTTTAACAAAATTCTGCGACTGATTGTTCAGATCAGTTCTTTTTTCTTTTTTTTTTTTTTTATTTGTCAAGGGAGGCAACTCACTTGCTAATATTGGACAGTGTTCCATTGATGATAATACTTGAAACAATTGTTGGAAATGCTTTGTGAAGGAAATCACTACAATCAATATTTCGTCAATAAAGCATTTAACATTAATAGAAAGTGCTATGTTTAAAGAAGACTGCTTTGATGGCCTAGTGATTCGAGTGCCCGCCTTGGATGCAGGAGGTCCTAGGTTTGAACCCCAGCCAAGTCAAAGCTAAGACTTTTTAAAATGGTACCAACGGCTGCCTTCCTAGGTGGTTAGCATTATTAGTGTTAGGACTGGTCAGCCTGGTGTCAAAGTGACTGGGTTGGACATGATACTATGGCATGATGCATGATGGACCCCTCTAATTTTGTGCTGGGCCTGTCTTGTATTTCAAGTGAGGTGCCCATCGGACTTGTTGAAAAAATAGTTAGCCTGAGGAAACATTGATCATGCTGATGATATGAGTAAATGTGCTTTCAAGATGTTAACATACAAGCCTTAACATGGTGCAGTCTGAATCAGATTACTGCTGTTCTATGTGAAAGTGAAATATGATTTTAATCAAATGGAAGCTTTGCTAAAAATATGGTTTTCTTTTCCCAAGCCACTGACAAGGATTTGTTTTGAGAAAACACAATTTTATGTAATCTTAAAAACAATATTAAAAATATAATAAAAATTACTTTAAAAAATTTTAGTCTATGCCTGTTACATATAGTATGTATAAATGGTAATCTGTAATGATTGGAACTGATATAAAACTATCCCATGGGCAGTTTAAATAGCAGCAGTTAAAGGAAAAGAGGTCAAGTATGACAAATTAACTGGATTACAATAGCTAGTGAGGTGTGTTAAAGTTTGCTGTGGATGAACCCATTGTACTTATTTGCATAGGTAGGATCAGCTGATTAGGTGGCTTAGTGGTTAGAGCATCCACCTCTGATACAGGAGGTCATGGGTTCGATCCCTGGTCAAGTCATACCAAAGACTTTCAAAAATGGTACCTACAGCTGCCTCGCTTAACACTCAGCATTAACAGGTTAGTGTTAGGACTGGTCAGCCTGGTGTCAAAATAATGTGACTGGGTGGGACATCATACTACATGTCTGCAGCATGATGCCCCAGTGCTAGACATCATTATAAACTGCCACACTACAGACATTGTAGCGATATAACTGAAAAATTGCTAAAGCTATGTTAAAAATCATAATCACATCACATAGGTAGGATCAAGAAGTGGAAATGAGAGAGATGATAAATGTGTGTACAAGAACAAAAATTATTACGTATAATTGCCTTGAATGAAAATGTTTAAGCCACTATGCATTATATTTTTAAAAAATTTTTGAACAGCGGCAATGTTAAATTTAAATGGGATTTTACATATAGAATGCAAAGCATGATCATTTCAGTTATGGGAATAGTGTTCAAATGAAATTTATATTTATTAAATTTATAATTGAATGGTGTCTGTTGCAGCATTGTGTGACAGTATTGAAAAAGGGGAAATGTTAGGCTTGTGGACATTGGAGTCTAGCGTTTCTGTCAATTTTTCAAAAGCCAAGTCGAGAGAATAACAAATAAAATTGTGAGATTGGGACATAAAATAGGGCATTTTTTACACTGCATTTTTAAGCATTATTTTCAATAAATATTTGACTGCACTTCCAGGTCCAATAAGTGTGAAATTCTTAAAGGATGTGCCAGAGGCACACACAAAAACTTTTTTTGGGTGGTGGGGACACATAGTGGTCAGCTATAAAATTATATGGATGTAGGCTAAAACTCACTTAAAGGTGAAATTGGGCAGGCGAATATTAACCCCATCCCCTTGCTTCAGTGTGCTAATGCCCATGAAATGCGCCATTTCTCCCTGTGACATGTTTTATTTTTCCCAGGACAAGCCCCTATTTTCATATTCTGGTCAGCTGTGGCTAAACTGCATAGTAGCTTAATGTTAGACTTAAGTACACAAGCATAATATTAGTTTGACTAATTGACATATATTCCTTATCACTGCATATATCTTGTGAAAAGGACTGCCATGTTCTACAGTGTGTATACAAGCACCAGCAATTGATTAGCATATATAGCCATATTTTGTTGTAAGTTACAGTGCCTTAGACTTCATTTTAACAGTTTAAATCTGCAGTCACTAGTAACCATACATGTGGCAACTGTTTTTCCCACATTTATATCACACCTTATTTCTTTAGGTTTAACTCCTAAGGCATGTAACACTGCTTACTAAATAAAATATTTACTCTGAATTATTTCTTTGGGGCACATATACTGCATGGCATATTTTATTTTATCTCTGCTTTTCAATAATCATGGTAATTAGAGTTTACATATATGGCGGAGGAATGCCAAATATTTACTGGCCAAGTTTCTTTGCTGTTATGGCGATGTGATTTTGTTTGCATTGAAAATTACACACCATTCAAATTGATCATTCATTGGGTTGAAATTAACTGGTGACAATTTGATTATTTTGTTGGGGGGTTGAAATTAGCTGGTGACAATTTGATTATTTTGTTGGGTTTTTTAATTTTTTGTTGCTTTAGTATTGTTGCAGGTATTTAAAAAAAATCAGAAATTTACATGAATAATGTTTAATTTTAATATCTATTTACTGAAGAAAAAACTTTGTAGTGTGATATTATTTCATCACAGCAGTATTCACAAGTGATAAAATAGAATATGGCATCTGTGATTGCTAATATATCTATTTATGTATGGGTTTGGTTTTTTTAGAAATTAAATTTGACAGATGTAATATAATAATTCTTAGTTCTTTTCAAGTAATTGGAAGAAATTATGAGATGGGGGAGGAGGTTTGGAATTCTTTGAGAAAATCAGATGAGTATTTTTTATATTGTGCTTTTGCTCTCCCACTGATTTTAATTATATTTTTTTTTATTTTAGTACAAGACACCTGGACAGAAGGTATGTATCAATATTTATCCATATTCTTCCTACATTAGAAATCTTGCTCATTTGGGGTCACTTTTGTTTGATGTGTTCCGCTTTTGCTCATTTGGACCTCTTTTGTTAGATAATGTGTACTGCTTTTGCTTATTTGGGGCCACTTTTGTTAGACAGTGTATTCTGCATGTTAAAAGATTGGGAAAATATAATATTATTATCCATATTAATTTATATCATTAATAAGATTGGAAATAAACTTGTCCCAGTATTCATAATTTAGAATTTTACCTGTGTGTACTGGTACTCTTGTAATTTCACCTACATTATATAACTGCAATGGTTTAGTGTTTAGCATACTGGACTCATGATCAAAGGTACAAGTTTTAATCCCGTTGCATCAGCTCAGGTCACTACCATAGTGTGTTCATGGGCAATGCACTTTACTCCAATTGCTTTGGCACTAAATAACACTTTTGGCACAGTGCTATAAAAACACCAAACCAAGCATGCATTCTGTATATTCTCACAGGGTTATGGAAAATAAATGAGCATTATTATTTTACACATTTGACCTTAATTAAAAATATGTAAGAAACATAAATTCTATTCTTTTCTACTGGGTGGAGTAGTTGTAGCTTAGCTGGATGAGCATTAGAATCCATTGATTGCAGGTTAGATAACTCCCCAGACAAACCTGGGTCAGCTTCTTTCATTGTCCACGAGAAAGACAGTTAGCTTGTATTGCCTGCAGATCTCTTTTCCTGATATCTAACACTAAATGTTATGTTGTTGAAATGTCTGTGCCACCAGTTTAAGAAGTCCACCAATTTAAGAAACCTCCACCTTTGACAGATTTGTTTTCTCAAGTTAACATGGCACCTACTTTTGTTTATCAATGAGTTGTAAGGTATGCTCCCATTTGCAGACTCAGAAAGTTTCAAAAGAAAATGGTTACATATACGTAAATTGCTTATCAGTGATAAATGATCAGCTTTCAGTCTATTATGCTATAACTTATGTTCATTGTTATAACTGGTCTTTGTACATTTGTTACCTAAGAAAATACACTTTATTGAGCCAGTCTGGATTATAAACCAATGACCATTGAAATCATCTTTGTTACTTATCACCAGCTGTTTAGTATCCTTCATTGACAATGTGATGCAAGCTACAAAAAAAACTTATTGTTTCTTTTAATTGTCGACATCCAAGTCTTAATTTTGTTATTAGTCTGTGACTTCTTTGTGGATAAAGTGCACCCACCATAGAAATTTTAGGTAGGCAAAGACAGCATTGGATGCACTTTGTATGTATATATTTTAATGGGTTGACCCTGATCTGCTAGCTTATGATGTGACAGCAGATGAGGGTCTACATTGTTTGCAGTTTGACCTGACCTTTAAGTGAGTGTATACAGAATTTAAATAAAACGTTGCAGACATGTCAACACATGATTTTGTCATAAGTCATACGGAAATTAACCTTACAATATGAACTTGATGCGTAAAAGCAAAAACTACTGAAAAAAGATCATTGCCGAATGATCCGGAAAATTTGTTCATCCATGTTTGATTTGGAGCCAGGTTTCATATTGGAATTAGTGCAATTACTCAGGGAACCAGACTAACTTTGCAGATGCTTGAAATTGCACCTATTTGTTGATGCGAAGCATCTGCATGGTCAAACTGTTGATTTTAGATTTTGTTTTTAAGATGGCATCCAGCAAGAGGTGCATGTTTAAGACAAAAGGGAAAATAAGCCTCTTGAAAGTGTTAAGAATCAACACCAAAGAATAAAAGGGAATATTCAGATTCTTGTGAATAAAAGCTGGAAGAAGGGATACAATTATGTTTATTTTACATCATGTGCCCATTTAAGTATGACTTGTGGTGGGAGATATGGTTGCCATCATCATGTGAAATGGAAATAGATAAGAATTAGTTTAAGTTGAAATATAGCAACAGGCCATTGATAAGCATAGGGTTTGGAACTTGAGTTTGTGCAGCTGTGCTAGTGGTAAATAAATTCTACAAACATTTCTGTTGAACATGTTTATTTTCACTGTATGTTTTGAATACCAAACTTTTAATTACATTTTTGAGCATCCATAGCAGTTTATAATATTTTTCTGCACCTTACTGAAAACTGGTCAGACTTAAAGAAAAAAAATCAACTGCCTTACTGAGACAGACTAATCAGGGTGGGCAAGTCTGCAGGTTGGAGTGAAGGCTTTGTTTGTTTCCTGTATGTGTCAAGTTATGCAGCGATTTAAGCATGATAAAGACTGTTTAAATGTTTCTCAGTTTTTTCATGCAACCCTCCTGTCCATTCAGAGTAATTCATTTCATGGGATTTACTTTGCATTTTTCCCACAGGTTCTTTTAAAACAGAAGTCATGAAACTCTACAACAACAAAAAAATTAATGTAAAATGTATGGATGAAAATGAAGACAACATTGATAGCTGGTGCCTGTTTGATATGTTTATATATATATATATATATATATATATATATATATATATATATATATATATATATATATATATATATATATATTCATTCTCCTCTACCTTGTGCATCATTTAATTCTGTTAATGTTATATCATTTCTAAGAAAGTTGACACATCACTTACCAAATATGTAGATATTGGTTGTAAATGAAAGTCTTATTCATTTAGAAATATTTTAGTTGATATAATTACATTACAAGGAACTAAAATAGAATTAAAGTTGCATTGACAATCCCACAAGTTTCATAAAAACATTTGCCATCAGTTTGTCTAGCACTTAAGACATGCACCCTAATATTTATGCTGTTTCAGTGTGATATATTACTTCCAATCTTCTTTAAGGGGCCCCGAGTGGCCTAGTGGTCACTGCCATTTCACCTCTCAGTGTGGGTTCGAGACTAAGATTATGCGAATGTGGATATATGAGAAAGCTTGCCAGTATCTTTGCATGGGTCGGTGGTTCTTTCCGGGTTATCCCAGTTTCTTCCTCCACCATTAATAATGGCCGCTATCTATAGCCTATCATGTGCTGAAAAATGGCATTAAGCCCCACAACAACAACAACAACCAATCTTCTTTAAAAAGTGTTGTTATGAACTGCCATGTATATCCCTAAAAATTTGGCCTCTAGTTCTCAGGTAAAAAGAATGTACTTTTGGTAGGAATGTGATCAAACTTGGTAAAGGTTTATATCATAAAGAGCTTGGTTGAGTGAAAATTGATTAGCATTAATTGGCTGACCTTGTCAGCACTCTTGCAAATGCATGTCAGATGAGACTGATTAAATTTGTTAATTTTCTCATATTATGAAGATGTTACATGAATCTGATTATGTGCAAGATCTGTGCACATTATTGAAGTAGTTTGTTTGATTAGTAAGCTTTTTACCACTTTTAAGAAAAATTCCAATCAAATGTTGATCCAGTTTAGTAAAGATGCTTTGATTATTTATAGTTCTAAACAGGTTCAATAATAAGTGCAATCCATAAATATTATTGAGGTACCTTGCAACAAATTAACAAGTCTTGTTAACTCAATAAATATTGAGACATTTATTTTCATCCAGTTTATAAATTTTGTCCATGGGTTTAAATCATCATCATCATCAATAACTTTGTGTATATTAAATTCTTTTATCTTTTGTATGAATAGTTTTCCAGATAGAGTAAAATAGTTTATGTATTCATGGTTTGTGAGATGTTATACATAGTTTGTGCTCTTACCATGTACTTTTGATAGGGGACTCTTGAGATGTTTCATCTTATTACTTCTGTGTTGTTGGTGGGATGGGGTGGGGTGAAGGTATGTTATACCTTAATAATGTCAAGAGATATTGACAGGTAGAAAAATTAAGGTATAAAAAAACCTGCATCAGAGCTGGATCAGGTTGCATATCTATGACTATATTTAAGACTCCGAGAACTGGATTTTACCCAGTGTTTAATGGTGTGTTTATTTACTTGTGAAATATACAGTTTCATGAAAGATCTATATCAGTTAAATCAGTGGATAAATATAAACATTATTTGCTCCTTTCAGACTATTGTCTTATGGAAGATGAAAGCTCCAGAAAAGAAACCTCTGGTCCGACGTGAAGATGCACGAGATTTTGGAAAGATCCGAAAAGGAGCTGGAAAAAAGAAGATAGAACCAGTCAAGTTACTAAGTGAATTCCAGGAAGTTACTCCAGATAGTTTTTGCTAATCAAGATATATTGTTTCTGAGGGAACTCATTTTCTCATTCTATGATACATGTGGAGATATTTTGCACGTTTTAAAGTTTTATCAACATTTAACTATTCCTGTTCTGAGAAATTACATAGATCGTGGAAAAGATTATAAGAGATTTTGTAAAGGAATCTGAAATTAAAACCAGAGAAACTTTCCAAACTTTAAATTTGTTTGAATACAGCTTTACAGATGTAATGGCAGGAAGTAGAAAATTGATTTATGCTGAAAGATTTATGGTTTTTATTCCCCAGATATGGAATAATGGGTGATATTGCTAATGCTGTGTTTGTGTATGTATGTATGTATGTATGTATGTATGTATGTATGTATGTATGTGTGTGTGTATATGTATGTATGTATGTATGTATGTATGTATGTATGTATGTATGTATGTATGTATGTATGTATGTATGTATGTATGCATGTAAGTATGTATGTGTGTATATGTATGTATGTATGTATGTATGTATGTATGTATGTATGTATGTATGTATGTATGTGTGTATGTATGCATGTATGTATGTATGTATGTATGTATGTGTGTATGTGTGTGTATGTATGTATGTATGTATGTATGTATGTATGTATATATGTATGTGTGTATATGTATGTATGTATGTATGTATGTATGTATGCATGTATGTATGTATGTCTCTGTCCAAAATTCTTTTCCTCTTTATGTCTGTAAATATCTAGCATGGAACTTAAGAATATTGGTCCATGTAGTACTATTTGTAGGAATCATTGCATAAGGGGGAAAACTGGATGATGTGTCATCTCCAGATGTTTTCTATTATCAATACTTAAAGAGGCTTTTTTATATATATATTTGAAATTTTCTTTCATTTTGGCAGATTTAAAATAAATTTTTGCTGATATTCATGTCCTTCATCAAAAGGAACATTTATTTAAAGATTGCTAAGTATTCAAAGACATTTTGTATGCCTTGCTTATTTTCTTATAAAGATTAACAGATCTGTTATGTATTAATAATCACATAATATGAAACTCTTGTGGGACTTGTAAATCATTTTAAACTTCATTGATATTTTGTGCTGATGAGTGATTTTAGTATCTAAGTATTTTTTTACAAATTTGGAAAATTAGAGTTTGTACTTTAAATAATAATGCTTGTAAATCTGAAATACATTATATGGGGAATTTCTGCAGTAATTATGGTTGTCAAGCTGTAATACATACCGTGAATTAAGTAATTATGGTTGTTAAGTAGTAATGCATGATATGGTAGTTAATACAGTAATTATGGTTGTTAAGTAGTAATGCATGATATGGTAGTTAATACAGTAATTATGGTTGTTAAGTAGTAATGCATGATATGGTAGTTAATACAGTAATTATGGTTGTTAAGTAGTAATGCATGATATGGTAGTTAATACAGTAATTATGGTTGTTAAGTAGTAATGCATGATATGGTGAATTAATTATTACAGTAATTATGGTTGTTCAGTAGTAATGCTAGATATGATGAGTTAGTGTAATTATGGTTGTCAAGTTGTAAAGATATGGTGAATTAGAGTAATTATTGTTAAGTAGTATTGAAAATGGGGAGTTGTTACAATAATTATGGTTGTATAGGTGTAATACAAGATGTGGCAAGTTATTACAGTAATTATAGTTATTAAGTAGTGCAGGATATGATGAGTTTTTATAAAAATTATGGTTGTTAAGGTGAGAAAAATGATACAGGTAGTTATTACAGTAATTTTGGTTATCAAGCTGTAATACACTATATACAGAGTTATTACAATAATTGAGGTTCTTTTAATATTACCCAACCATAGCACCTTGGAAGAACTGCTACTAGGGTGCAGATCCAGCCTTCCATGATGCAACTTTTAGCTTGAGGGACTAAAATGTGTTTTGCCAACCCATGTATCTGTCAGGGTGAGTGATCTCTTCTTAGATACAAGACTT
The DNA here is from genome assembly GCA_016746295.1 of Potamilus streckersoni. Taxonomy (NCBI): domain Eukaryota; kingdom Metazoa; phylum Mollusca; class Bivalvia; order Unionida; family Unionidae; genus Potamilus; species Potamilus streckersoni. The sequence continues at coordinate 188,958 of JAEAOA010002066.1, forward strand.
GGCAGCAAAGCCTTAAATATATCACTACTGCCGCTCATGCCAAGAAGCACTCTTGTCATGGAAGACCACACAAAAGCCAGAATCTTCATGGATGATATACTAATACAAGTTCGGAGACTTTTTCACTTCAAAGGAAACTATATTCCATCTATATTCCAACTTTTTTCTCTTCAAGTTCTGCCTTTAAAATTTGCTAACACTTTTGTTTTTGTCACACATGTAGTTACTTGCATGGGGAGCCTAAGTAACTTAACATTAAGTTCAGGCTATAATTATGTTATGTCCATACAATTTTCTAGTGCTTATAAAAACTCCTAATGTGTGTGTAATGCCATTATAAACAGGTACATATTGGAACCTTAAGAGAACAAAACCTTTGCATTGAGGTAGAGCACGCCTCTTTCTACTTTTTATAAAAGGACTGGATATATCAAAACAGATTAAGTAGGTTATTCTTTCAGCATATGGAGAAATAACCCCAGCCTAAATTTGTTATGCATTTTGATTCACAAGGTTAAAGCAGTTGTCCCCATCCTAGCATTCTCCGCCAACCGACATCATTCAGGCTGTGGAATGAAGATCAGAGTGCACATTCTCTTGCTTTCCTCTCATCCCAATTTGATCTGGTAGGACTGTATCTGCAGCTCAACAGGTCACTCTTCCAGGTTGATTGACAGCTTCTTAAAACACAACTGCACGATTTAAGCTGCCCCGAGTGGCCGAGTGGTCTAAAGCGCTGTCCGTTACGGATCACTGCCATCTCACCTCTGTCTGCGTGTGTTCGAGTCTAGGATTCGGCTAATGTAGATATGTGAGAAAGCTTGCCAGTAGCTTCTCGTGGGTCGGTGGTTCTTTCCGGTGATTTCCCGGTTTCTTCCTCCACCATTAATACTGGCCGCCATGAATAGCCTATCGTGTGCTGAAAAATGGCGTTAAGCCCAAAAACAAACAAACAAACAAACGATTTAAGCAAAATTTGAGGTGGGAAATTTTTTCGTATTTGAAAGTGCGCCCTGACAGATGGAGTTGGGGGTCCCAAGTGGACAAGTGGTCCTAAAAAAGCTCTCTGTTACAGATCACTGCCATCTCACTTCTGCCTGCATGGGTTCCAGTAAAATTCGGCAAATGTGGATATGTGAGAAAGCTTGCCAGTAGCTTCTCGTGGGTCGGTGGTTCTTTCCAGGGATTTTCCCAGTTTCTTCCTACACCATTATTACTGGCCGCCATGTATAGCCTATCATGTGCTGAAAAATGGCATTAAACAACAATAACAACAGATGGAGTCCCCTCCAGTCAGGTTACATAGAAACTTTCTAACATACCTTTGGGAACTGGAAACCATATCTCGGGGGTAAGGGGATGTACCTCCCTCCACCTTATTTATTCTGCTAAGGTATTTTGATTGAGTAATGTATTTAAGGAAGAAACCAATTTTTCCTTGTAATATATTTCTTTGAGAATACTTACCCAATCATAATACACATACACCCTTCCAGCCACCCTGCAGTTACATCCATAGAGAGTGTGCCTTCCGCTCCAGTATTAACCAATACATTCTTGGGCTTTGCTGCTAAGTCTTGTACCTAAGGTAAGATCACTCTGCCCAACCGCCAGATAGGTTGGCAGACAACTTCTAGCTCCCTTTAGTTCAATATAGGATCTGGTAGGGCTGTATTTGTGAGGTTGTAGTAGTTAAGGTATAATGATTTAGAAAATATTCTGGAAGAAACATTTTACTAGGAAAAATGATTTTTTTTGTGCTGTAATACATGATATGGCAAGTTATTACAATAATTATGATTGTCAAGCTGTAATACATGATATAAGGAGTTATTAGAATACTTATGGTTGTCATACTGTAATACATGGTATAGGGAGTTATCAGGAAAATGTCAGTAATAAGTACTACACTCTTCAGTATTGTAAATATGTATCTAAAATGTTTTGGTATTGAGGGACTAAACCTTTCCATCTCTTGTTTATAGTTTTAAAAACTATCTTGCAGTTTCAGTTTATAAAAATGTAACTTTTTTAAAAGACAAATGACAACATGTAAACCTTAGAAGATTTAGGAAGCTGGGTATCAATAGAATTTACATCTGTTAGATATGACAGACAAGGCTGATGTTTCAGAGAGATCTTATAAATTTTGAGAGAATTCAACAGTTTAAAGTGTTGTCCATAGACGGATTAATTTTGTGTTATGACTGTTGACAGTCATGTTTTTCATTAGTTTAATTTTTAGGATGTATTTCTGATAGAAGGAAATCATTTTGACAGCTCTCGTAACATAGGAAAAAAATTAAAAACTTTGCAGATAATTTCCGTTCAAAGATGCAAAAGGATATATAAATCTTGAAATTCCAATTTCGTTTTCAATGCCATAAGGAAAACCATATATGTTTAGTATATTCATTTTTTTTTTAATTAAAATTTGTATACAAACCATGGCAATTTACAAAACATTTGCTTACTTTCATATTATGTATTGGCTACAAAAATATGAAAATCAACATTAATTACCAATAGATAACATGATTGGCAGAAGTGCAAATGTAGTTTTAATTTCAAAGAATTATCCAGCTGTCATTATATTGAAACTACAAATTAATAGCTTATGGATGATTGGATTGACCTATTTCTACTTGTTCAAATGTTTTGTTACAATTTGTATCCACTCCTTACAGATTAAAAACTAATTATTTAAATTAAGGACATCATTTTTTTTAGCATGGATGTACCCTATTGATGATCATAATGGTCATAACATATTTACAATAGTGTGTATTATTCTGATTCATTATTTGATTATAAAATGACTGCAGTAGTTAGGGTTTATTGTTGGAGATATTCATTGCATATATTTGTAGAATAGATCTGACTATATCACTGTACATAATGAGTATTGGAAGTAGATTTAACTTAGATTTTTTGTAGATGGATAACATGGGTGTTATGACATTATCAATCAAAATTAGAATGCTATGAACAAACATGTAACTTGCATTGGAATTGAGAGATATATGTGTCAGTTTTCTGCATTGATCAGTCATGTATTAAAGTTGATTTATATTAGTTCAGCTTTAATACAATATTACAGGCATACCTTAATTTGCCCCCTCATTTGACAGAATTTTCTTTTTCAAAATTCATCTTTATAACATTTTGGAAAGGTGAGATGCCTCATTCTAAGAAAACATTTGTTCAGTGTAAGCTCATATTTGTAAATTTATCATGTGTCATATCTGTCAGAACCTGAATTGACTTCAAAATATTTTCATATGCATAAGTTTTTTGCTTATTTTGGAAATTGCCAGCAAGTATTAATGCAAGAAGACATTTCATAATTGATGTGCAGTAGAACGATTTTGAAAGGAATCATTTCATTTCTTCTTAAAAAAGATTGTATCCTTTTGATTTTTAATTTTTTCTATACCTGCAAAATTCAACAGTAAAAAAGATAGAAAACAAAATAAAATATCACTACATAAGAAGAAATGTTTTTATTGTCTGACAGAATACAGTCATTTGGTATTTTGTGCTGATTCTCTTTCAGTTACAGCAAACACAGTGCTTCAGAATTGTACCTCAAGTACTTTTTATTTTAAGCTTATGTGAGATCTACAGGCAAAATATTATATTCTCTATCTTTGAATGGTTGTGTGAGTTTTTTAAATTATACCTTTCTTTTCCTTTATTTTTTTGTGGAAAATGCTTTTTTTTTTAGAAAAAAAAACTAACTAGCGTCTTGAGTCTTCCAACAGACTTATGGATAATGAATCGGATCAAATATTGTAAAGTTTGTTTGTAATAGTTAGAATCTGTGGGCTACTTGTATAAAATTGTGTAAGAATTATAGCTTTCAATATTTGATCTGTATTACATATTTCATAATATTTTTGTCAAGACCTATTTTTGTGTATTGTACTCCAACGCTTTTCAGTATGTTCATACATTATGTGATGTAGGTTGTGAATTTAAATTCATTATTTCTGTCCTTTTTACATTATAACAAATCATATACATTACAGTTAGTATTGCATGTTGGTGTCTTCTTGGAAAAGGTTGACTCATTATTTATGTGTCATTAAAATTTTTAGAAAAATAAATTTATATTAAAACAATTGGTAATATATCATTTTCTTACATTTGAATTTATCCTCTCTGAAAAGGCAACAAAAATCAGCCATGCAAATATTGCAAAATTTTGTATTCCTAAAATTACCACCAAAGGTATAAAGTCCCTTGAAAAGCGTGTGCCATCATCCCTCCTGGAGATGTCTCACTTATTCCGTGTCCTTTATGCAAATGATCCTTCTATGCAAGGATTAGCCTTATCAGCCACCTGTGCATGCACAGAACAGAACCAGTCCCTACAATTCTGGGATGACTAGAGTGGTCCTCCTTGACTCAATGAACAAACAACAAATATAAAGACATTAGAGCCTACTCTACTACAATGACCATATTTCCCAGTATACACTGTCATTGGAGAACTTCATAGCTCCATTTTGATCTGTGTGCCAGGTAAAGTTTTCAATTTCTCAAAAAAATTACAACCATGCTAAAATATTTGACTTAATTGAAATAGCTAAATGAACAGGTTTCATAATCTCTTCTTCTTACCTTTCCACCCAAAAAGCAAAGCAATACCTTAAATTTGACAACCCATTTATATATCCCAAATCTTATGTGTTTTTTTGTTCTTACAGTCTGGAATAAGCATTAATGTAATGTTACTTCCTTGTCACCATGGTACTAAGACAAAAGCAGACACAGCTGCTCTGTACTACATCACCAATTTCTGAAAAGGTAATTTCATATCCTGACTTAAAACAGTAGTGTATATATTAATGATAAGGGGCATGAAAATTCCTACCTGCATAGTGGCCATGGTCATGTATTGGTTCAACTCATTTCAATTGGTCATTCAAAACACAGTTGTAAATATTCTTATATAAGTAATATATTTAAACTACCTTCAGTTAACCTACTCATTCACAATTGAATCACAAATAGGCAACCAAGCAGAACTTGTTCTTGAGTAGTAAATACGTTTTGGTTTGTTTTTTTTTTTGTTTGAAGATTTAATGATGGAGAAGTGAGTTTCAGTTTGTAATGAATTTAAAATTCCTGAATGGACAATGAGAGATTTCCTCAAGGAATAGAATATGTTACATTATTACTTGCAGTGAAATCTCTTCATCAGTACTGTCCCAAAAGAACAATTAGAAAATCAAGTTTCAAAGATTCAAGGTTTTTTTCACAGAATAAATGACCTTAGCTTTTTAAAACAAGGAATATTGTTTTCTGGTAAATCAATACCAACAAAGGCAATGATGTAATACAGAATCTTTTGGTTTGCAAGTGACAGCTATTTAATCCATATGAAGTAATGTTCTTGATGATGTTTGGTGTCTTGAAATAAAGACAATAGAATAATTTCATTTTAAAAAATCTTCATTGAAAATTATTCCCAATGAGATTATGAAGCAAGTATTCAGCCATTAAACAATCCCATCATTCCCCTTTTTTCACCATCAACTGGAAATGGAATACTTTCATATTTATTTTTATATGACCTTTGGTAACTCGCACCCTCACTGATAGTACAGTAGGATTTGGACCTGTTGTGCATGTATTTTTGAGGAAGAGGTATACTTTGGATGACACATAATGAATCTTAATGCATTTGATGACAGGCATGCTTGCACTTTGAACTTGGGGTCAAGGTCACAGTCATTGAAAATATTTCTTAAGAAATTTCTTTTGTGTTTTCTCACAGGTTTAAATTGTCTAAATCTTTTGATGTATTTTCTTCAATCTTTAAATCATTATGAAGCTAAAACAGTTCATTATGATAACACATGATCTTGTCCGTTTAAGGTTACATAGCAAATGTTCATTAAAGATTTTGTTCAAAACTCTTCATTTACATTTCCTTAACTTTTATGGATTTGTTTGTACATCAGATTAATTATCATTAAGCAAGGACAATTTGTTCTAGAACTTACTCTGTACAATTTTAATTTTTAGGTCAGGGTCATAGATTGTACAGCAGTGCACTAATCATCAGGTTTACATGCAGGTTTTGGTCATGTATCTTAAACCATTATCTTTTTTTTATATATCTTGCACAGAAATTTAGCATTGTTACCATTTGAGTGGGCAAAGCATTCTATATACTGAGGGATCAGCTTGTGTGCATGTGTTTGAATATATTTAATTATTTATACCTGAGAACAAGCAATAACAAAGCTATCTTACTAAAAGTAACATTGCAACTATTTGGTGGTCAGGCTTTTTTCTCTAGCTTTGAATTGAACAGCATGATTTCTGTATGCAGAGTTACATCCACTTGATTGCCAAAATTAAGCACAGTTCATACATGTGATAGAAAATACATATCCAATCAGATCAAGATTTAGAAGATTTGGTCAGGAGTTTTGACCTCAAAAGGAGGAAAATTTCGGCATGAAAATGGGCAAAAATTGCAACTGTTTAAGAAAATTACACTTTTTAGATATTAAAATGTGCACATCTCATCAAGTCAGTCCTTTCACACTAACTTGTTACAATTCATACTCTTATATGTACCACTGTCATTAATAGCATTTCTTATATCATTGCTGGATTATATTTGTGTTAATTCATCATTGTTGATTGCAACACATGGGAGATAATATACACTGGGCCAGTCAGACAATATAGGCAAACTAAGTTGTTGCATAGGTCAACAGGCTTTAAGGATTGCCAAATTAAAGTTATTTAGTCCAGGGGAGTGAGGGTAAGGGAAAAATCGTAATTCACCTAAGGCACCCAAAGCTTTTACTAGATCCAGTCAGCCGCAATTTTTCTCAGAATGGAAAAAAAATCTTTTTAGTGTCTGCATTGAATTGGAAATGACTACCAATCCACTATTACCAGATTCCACAAAGAGGTTTAAATTGTTTCCAGCATGTGGTTTGACTCGAACTGATAACTGCTTGCCATACAGATCTAGACTGGTGCTATTTGGGATTAATGTAAGATTCTTCACATGATGCACATAACCATATATTATATGATCACACCCTTGGGTTTTAGCTTGGCAGACTGCTTCATTGTTATCATTATCGCTATTGTTTAATGACATTTAAATCCAGAAAACGATAAGCACTCGTATTATAAAATTGAGACAAAGACGCCATTCATCACAGACATTAAGTATTAAAATGGCAGTTCAGTCTGGTTTACGTTCATGTTTGGAAAGGATAAATCAGGTCAATGGTGTTTATATCGTTTTTTTAGCTTCTATGAATGCATATTTTGCCTAACAAATTTTCATCGCTGGTCGTGTTGCTGATTGTCGCTCACGAGAGATTATGATCTTTATGGAAAGCCATCACCACCAAACATATATGATAAGTAATATAAGTATCAATTAAAAAAAGCCAAGACAAATTTAAAACAAGTAGTCTTGTACAATAAAAATAATTTTTTTAAGGTGTATTCAATAAGACAAATACACAATAAAACAAATAAGGCACAACCGAAAAATACAAAATTACAAAAAAAGAAAATTAAACAAAATACAACGAAATAAGCTAACTTCAAACGAAATAAACGGTATCTAAAACATTAAAATAAGTACTAAAATAAACAAGCACCGAACGATATTGTAACTCACGCAACTCAAACTTGCTAATCTAACATAGAATGGAACGAGATACAGCAGAAAATTTAAAGAAACACATATACAACACCATGTGCAAACACTATTGGTAAACGAACGAAACAAGTTAGTTGCTTATAACAGAGGGCACCCCTGGATAGCAAGAATAGATTAGACACATGGAGCCAAAAGCGCACAAAATTCAAATATGGCGCATCAGGTGAAACAAAATGATAAACTAACGCTGTAAGGCTGGCATAATAAGCAGCCTATTTGCTGTCAAGCGCCATAAAACAATATAGGTGAATCGATTCCGTGGTTGCCATTCCAACGACCTCGTTGTAGACGGACATAAAAGCACTTTTAGGTGTGGTTCCATTAAATTCTGAGCAGGCCCAGCCTTATAATTTGCGAGTCCAAATGTGCTTGCTGTGTTGGTAATGGGTTTCGGCCGGTGGATGCTTGTCGAGAAAGAGACAGAGAATTTTGGTTTTGTTTCACATACTAGCAACAAGGATGGTTGATTTTTTTTCTATATCTTTTCTGTCTATATATTACTTGTTTTTGTCTTGAATATATTCTACATTTTCTCTGTGACACAAAAAAGTCTCAGATGATGATAACTAGCATGCCCTTGTTAAAATGTTACACTGTATTGTCTTTATTAAATTCAGTTAAAATTAACAAGTAACACAGCAACCTTTTCTCATACAAGAAGTACACACACGTTTTCAAAATAAAGATATTGTGAATTTACCCGTGACAGAGATAAATGTTTAAAAGAATGCAGAGACGTCGAAGACAATAATCTGACAGACTCGTAATTAGGCGAGTGCTAGTCCGAATCCATCTCATACAAGCTGGGTCGGCTGCGATGTGTTCCTATGAAGCTAAGAAATGAAGCGCTTCAACCGTGACACTTGCCATAAACTATTTTGCACCATTATATTTCGCACATGACATACTATTTACATTGATATATCCATATCATTATCTGTATTGATGGATGAGCGTCCGCAGGAACCTTTGCAGGGGATAGGAGGAATCGGGATTTTTTTTTTTTTTGCATGAGGGGGATGTCAGTCTGGCACGCCTTAGAGATTTAGCATAATAGTATGGTAAGCAGTCTGAAACTAAAGCAAATATTTAGTAAGTTTTGAACTTTATTTCATTTTTTATTATTAAATGTAATTATTAATATAATTATATTATCAGTCTAATATGTTGTTGAAAAACATTTATTTGAGTCGTAAATGTGACTCGTGAGCACGTGCCGTGTATAATAACAAATTCATTACAAGTAAACATTCAGGAATAGCTATGAAAACGATTGGCTGATACTTGGTCTGGCTTTCCTAATATCCAGAAGTATTACTAATTTTGCATGCGTCCTCGTGCGCGTGCAATTCAACAACGTATTAGCTTCATTTATATGTTTGAGATTTTTGTAAGAAGTACACAGTCACCGACAGACAGTCGTAGTGGAGTCATACACATTCGTAGAGTCGTAAAGTCAGTTATACAACTTATATTACCTTAAAAGGAATTTTTGTGCTAGAAGTAGTTGTCTGTATGTTTACGTAGAACAACATGTCTTGTTAGAGGAGCTAATTTTTTCTGAAAAAATTGTTTTCCTGGAAAACAACATTACTGATTTGCAGAACGACATTTTCCCGAAAATATTCTAAATTTGAACGGGACAACACAAACCCTGCTTTATTGTGTAAATTCTGGAATTTTCTGTTAGCCTTCGTCTGAGGTGGTCATCCGCCATTTTGGACCGGAACCTCAGATACTTCAGACTGTGTTTAGAATTTTTACAGGACTTGTGTTTCTAACTTTGAAGAAACAATTTGGATCGTTTCTGTAAACCTTAAGTCTTGTTTACCATATTTACACTATTTCATGTTTTCTAGGAAAATAAATTATTTTTTGTTAAAATTTGCAAAGCTTGTTTTCACTCTTTCTTTTGTTACTTTGAATGAGCCGATACGTAACGAAAAATTACTCGCTCGTCCTTTGGGATATTTGAAATTGGCTAAAATTTGAAATTTAAATTACCCTAGTTCACTTTCTTTGAAATTTATTGAAAACAACAGGCTTACCTCTTAAAAATGTCAAGAGTAGGGTAGAGTTTTCTTTCTACTCCATCCAAAGAACAGTTGGAGAGTTTTAGGAAGGCTGAACTTGAACTTGCCAGAAAGTATGAACTATCTTAAGGAAAATCTAACTAAACAAGAAATCAAGAAAATTATAGTTCAACATTCGGTTAAGAATATCTTGGACAAAAGTGTTTTGGCATCTGTCAGTAAAACTTTAACCGATGCTGACGTTAAAATTGCAGAACTAAAGTTGAAATATAAATTTCAGTTTCAGAGTACAATTAGAAGAAAAAGCAAATTGAACTACAAAAAGAACAAATGAGAATACAATTAGAAAAGGAAGAAAAAGAAAAGGATAGACAAATACAATTACAAAAAGAACAACTTGAACTTAAAAAAGAAATGAGATTACAATTTGAAGAAAGAGAAAGACAAATACAAATAGAAGAAAGGGAAAAAAAAACAAATAGAAGAAAAGGAAAGACAAATACATATAGAAGAAAGGGAAAAGGATAGGCATATAAAATTACAAAAGGAAAAAAGGAAATTAGAAAGGAGAAAGAGATATGCAAATTAAAATGAAAGAATTGGATCTGGCAAGTGACAGGCATGATTCCACATCTCATGCAAATTCAAAGTTTAACATTTTAGGAAATATCAAATTAGTAACCCCTTTTAGTGAAAAGGAAGTAGACAAATATTTTGTGTTTGAAAAAGTTGCTGAGAATTCAAAATGGTCAAGAGAGAATTGGACTCAATTATTGCAGAGTGTACTTCATGGCAATGCCAGAAATATTTATACATCTCTATCAGTACAACAAAGTTCTGATTACGATTTGGTTAAGGAATGCATCTTCAAAGGTTACCTGTTAGTCCCTGAGGTATATCGACAAAAGTTCAGAAGTTACAAAAAAGAAACGAGACAAACATATGCTGAATTTGCTAGGGAAAAGGAACAGTTGTTCAAGAGATGGTGTCTGAGAAAATTGAACATGATTATGAAAGACTTGAACAACTGGTATTACTCGAAGAGTTCAAAAACTGTATTCCCAATGATATCAAAAATCACCTTGAAGATGAGGTCAAGACCTTGGAAAATGCTGCTATGGCTAAGTATTCCTTAACTCAAAGTTCCTGCTGAAAACAAATCTTTCACTCAGCAGTCTACTGATAGAAAGTTGTTTCAAACAAATACGACTGTCAGTAAAAATTATTCTGGCACAAATTATAAAAACCAAGCCTCTTAGAGACTTGATTCTAAACCCTTGTCTCTACCTACATGTACTTATTGTAAGAAAAAAAGAAAACGTAATTTCTGAGTGCTTCAAATTGAAATATAGGCAACAGAACCAATATAGACCTATCCCAAATTCTCTTATTTCTAGGAGGTCATATCATGTATTGAAAACAATGCATTTGTTGGATTTGATAAACCTCAGTCTGATTATGTTTTGGAGAAATTTGAACCATTCATTTCAACGGGTTTTCAAAGGGTTCTATATCACTCGGGTGATTTGGCCAATTCCTATTCCTATTAAAATTTTAAGGGATAAAGGAGCTTCTCAGTCTTAGTTTCATGTGTTTTGCCTTCATCTGATAAGACCTGTTCTAATGTGTTCTCATTCAGGGAGTAGAGTGCGGCTTTGTTGATGTTCCTCTCCATTCTGTTAATTTGTCATCAGACTTAATTTTAGGACCTGTGACCGTCGGTGTAGTGTATACCTTACCTGTTGAGGGCGATCATTTGTTGCTAGGCAATGACTTAGCTGGAGACAAGGTTGTGGTTAATCCACTTGTAACTGACAAGCCTTCTTTTGGATCAGAAAGTTGATGCTATTGAAAACCAAATCCCTGATTTATGTTCAGCTTGTTCAGTTACCAGAGCTTTGGCAAATAAAGTTCTTGAGAAGGATTTTGATAAGGACATTGTTTTTTTAGCTGAAACATGTATTGGTCAGGTTTTTGATGAGGTCACTTTCACTTCTATTTTGGGTCAGTCGAAAGATATTGATCATAGTGATCCTCTTTTGAATACTCATTCTCTTTCATCTGATCAGGGTGATAGACCACATTCACTTGTCGTTGAACAGAGAAGGATCCTGAGATCTCCTGTTTATTTCAGAGGGCCGATAGTGAAACTGAAGCAACTGAAGCACCTGTCTGTTACTTCATTAAAAATGGGAGTTCTTATGAGAAAACGGAGACTTCCTGAGGTACCTGATACTGACGAATGGTCAGTAAAATATCAAATTGTGGTTCCGAAACTTTACAGACAGGAAATACTTTGTTTGGCCCATGAAACTTCTATGCGTGGTCATTTGGGAAAAAATAAAACGTATCACAAGATCTGGATTCAATTCTAATGGCCAAAAATCAAAAGTGATGTTTTCAAGTTTTGCAGATTTTGTCAGGTGTGTCAAATTGTAGGAAAACCAAATCAAGAGATTCCTAAAGCTCATTTGAAACCAATAACTGCATTTGACAAACCATTAAGAAGAGTTGTAGTAAATTGTATTGATCCCTTACCAAAGACCATGCCATGTAACCTAAATTTGTTGACAATCAAGCGTGTGTCAACAAATTTTTCGAAAGAATTCCTTTGAGGAATTTTGCCCAATTTGGCCTTCTCAAGTTTGATCAATTTGGTCAAAGGTAAACGTTAGTCTGGTGTATTCTAGCTTGCTACACTTGAATTTGGCATTCAGCAGTTCAAGTCGAAAGTGAAACTATGGTTTCACCAATGCGTACTAGAGAGAATATTTTAGTTATGTAATAAAGTCAATTCTCTCGCATATTCGGCACAACTTTCTGCAATTAAGATTATATGGCCCTTACAAAGTAAAGAGGAAAATGAATTAAATCGTAATATTAGTACTCTAGTCTAAGTTAATTAATGGAGTACTACTTTAAAGAAATAGTCAAAAAATGTTATTATTTATACCTGTACCACCAAAGGAAGATTTGAATGAAGGAATTCAACTGGATATTTCTAATCTTGGAACAACAAGTCTTCAGAATTCGAAACTTATGGAAAATCTAGATCAGAAACTTTTTTATTTTCAAGATCAAGAAAAATGGGAACTTAAACAATTGTTGTCTGTTTATAAGCACTTGTTTCCAGACGTGCCTACAAGGACAAACAAAATTTGTTACGACGTTGAAATAGTAAATTCGAAACCCAAGAAACAACACCCTTACAGTCTGAATCCTTTTAAACAGCAATATATGAAAGAGATTCAGTATTTACTGAACAATAACTTTATAGAGCCCAGTAAGAGTGATTAGAGTTAACCAAAATGATAAAACTTTCCGACTGTGTACGGATTATAGAAAGGTGAATAGCGTGACAAAACAGACTCGTTTCCACAGCCAAGAATCGATGATTGTATCGACAAAATTGGAAATGCCAAATACGTCACAAAATTCGACCTTTGAAGAACTGTTTGGCAAATTACCGTAACGGAAAGAGCAAAACAAAAAGAAATTTCGGCATTTGTGACTCCAGATGGACTCTACCAGTTCAAAGTGGTGTCTTTTGGGATGAAGGATTTTTTTAGAGTACTTTTCAACGCCTTATGAATATTTCTTCTGGTCTAGACAACTGTGATGCATACATTGATGTCATCATTCACGACAACACCTGGAAAGAACAACTACGATTCGGAAGTTCTTTGACAGACTCACGGATGCAAATCTGACTTATTTTATCTAAAGTGAGTTCTGCGGTGCATGTGTTCCCTTTCTAGGACATATTGTGGTACATGGACAGATTAAAACTAGATTCTAAGGTTAAAACTATTTCAGAATTTCCAGTGCCTGTCAATACAAAGCAGCTGATGCGAATTTTAGGTATGGCTGGGTACTATCGCAAATTTTGTTCTAATTTTTCTGATGTAGTTGAACCTCTGACAAACTTGTTGAGAAATTAAAACAAGATTTTTTGGACTGAAAAATGTCAAGAGGCTTTCGATATACTAAAAAGCCATGCTTGAAAATACACCAGTTTTAACAGCTCCAGATTTGTCAGCCGTTCAAACTATCTGTAGATGCGAGTGATGTTGGGGTTGGAGCAGTTTTTGCTTCAAGATGACTAAAATGGTGTTGAACATCCAGTGTGTTATTTCTCTAAGAAATTGAATAAACTCCAGAGATACTACTCAACAATCGAGAAGGAGTACTTGGCTTTATTACTGGCATTACAAAGTTTATACTAATTTGGCTTCTTCTCCGGTTATTGTGCCTATAGACCACAACCCCCTCATTTTCATCGGCAGTGCGTTTACAATAATACAATCTTGATATCAGGCACATCAAAGGAAAGGATAATTTGATTGCAGATGCACTTTCCCGTGTTTATAAATGTATGTTTTTAATAAATTCATAAGAGTTCTTATGTAATTTTTTTACCTTGAGTAGAAATTACATCTGCTATGAAAAGTTTTATTATATAAATCTTTCTTTTTCTTTATGGAGGAAGATGTTTACGACCCTGTAGTTAAAGTTAGTGTAGGTTAAGGAGTTAATTTAATATAAATCTTTTTATTTCATTAAAAGTAGTTATTATCAGTCTAATATGTTGTTGAAAAACATTTGAGTCGTAAATGTGACTCATGTGAGCATATGTTGTGTATAATAAATTCGTTACAAGCAAACATTCAGGAATAGCTATGAAAACGATTGGCGTGCAATTAAAACAACGTATTAACTTCATTTATATGTTTGAGATTTTTGTAAGAAGTACACAGTCACCGACAGACAGTCGTCGTAAAGTCATTGTAACATCTTTTTGTGCTAGAAGTTGTCTACGTAGAACATGTCTTGTTAGTTCGTTTTTCTGGAGAAAAACATTACTGATTTGGACAAAGACATTATTCCCAAAATATTCTAAATTTGAACGGGACAACACAAACCCTGCTTTATTGTGTAAATTCTGGAATTTTGTTAGCCTTCGTCTGAGGTGATCATCCGCCATTTTGGACCAGAACCTCAGACACTTCAGACTGTGTTTAGAACTTTTACAGGACTTGTGTTTCTAACTTTGAACAAACAATTTGGATCGGTTTTTTTAAAAACCGTTAAGTCTTGTTTACCATATTTACACGATTTCATGTTTTCTAGGAAAATAATTTTTTTTTAATTTACAAAGCTTGTTGTCTTCACTCTTTCACTCTTGTTACTTTGAACATGCCGATACGTAACATATATATTTGACCAGACAGTGTTTGAATTACGGCTGAATTATTTAATTCCGCCAGCTTGAAATAAATTAATCTATTTAGATTATTTCGGGTATGATAGAAATAGATTAGTTAATTGATTCCAAGCTGGCAAGATTAAATAATTTAGTAGCAATTTGACACTGGCTCAAATAAAACATGGCTTTGACACATAAAAATGATACTTTGTTTATGGCATAAAATGCTCTAATTAGTGTCCTCGTCTAAAACAAATGTACAATGCTTATAATGCACAACAGTGTACATAGTTTGTATTTCCTTACTGACTTGTGCTCATTTGTTACTTAGAGTTGATAATTGCACCAAGCAGCAAACTTAATTCACTTTTATAGTCAATGAATTAATTAATAATAAACTACTTCTACGGAATTTTTTTTGCTTTTTTAAAAACAAATATTAACCTAAGAATATCAGCCGGAAATCAAAACATTTCTCAGGTGGTGCTCAAGATTTGTTAAAACATCATCGGGGGAGCAGCTTGCAGGGATCTTCATTTCAACACATTTAATACTTCGGATTAGTAACATTACATTAACGCAATCTGTCCTGTCTATTGAAGTTGGTCATGACATCACGCGCGTCACGACGAAAGTGAGACCATGACATGTGTTACTATATGCTCATTTGTCTTCTCGGTTAACTTTACATTGTCAGAGTTGTTCAATATTTTACGATATTGCACTCGTGCCCTCAATTCATAAGGTATTCACGAGAATAAAGTAACTACTTTTTATTGTAAACAAACACTTTGCTACTGAAAAAACTCGAAATATTTCCTGGACTTCCAGGAAACTAATTGCTTTGGCACATTCTGTGTTTACTTTTTGGATACAATGTTTCAGTATTAGGCTAGCTATATACGCCAGACAGTCCTTACAAATAACATGAAAGTGAGAAGGAATAAACTGCTTTCTTTAGTTGGTAATTAGAATGACAAAAAAATATAGTTTTACATCCTGAATTTCCTCAAAATGTATTTTCTTATTTCTGCAACTCCGAATTACATGAATCATGTGATGGGTTCTCAAGCTTGATTACACATTTCGAAATTTTACTGTAATTTTGACAGTATTCCAAGTGCAATTACATCCTCCTTACTGCACTCAAAATGAAAAAAAAACATCAAATTATATAGCGTATTTTCGATAATTGCAGATGAAAGACTTCGTATTTTGTCCCACTTACTGATTTCAAACATTCAATGACTGAGGAGAAACACTTGCTGATGTCACCATTCTTCTCCCTCGCTGCTTCAATCTGATGTATATTTCATGTTTAATTCGGATATACACTGCTAAAATCCGATGTACTTCATATAGATAAATTCAGTAGATAATCACGAAATTTCGTCGACTTGACACATTAAAATATATTCATTTTAGATCAAATGGAAAAGTTGTTGTAATGCTCATTCATTTACAAAGTGACTCCGAATTTCAAAATTATGTAAATCAAAACGCCTTTTTATTTCGAAACTTATATCTAGCGCCTAGCGCGCAACGAAGTTCAAATTTATATGGGCAGAATTACGTGCGCGTTAATAATGATGTTGTGTAAAGATAAACCTATGCTTGTGCATTTAGTTTGGAATACGGAATACATTCAGTCACTTTCTTACATTGTAGTTTTGTTTATATATATAATCCTTAGGTCGAATAAGAAAATGAGCATATAATCAAAAGGTCGTGCAGTATATCTATAAAAATTGAGTTCATATTTTCCCATATAAATGCAGTAGACTAATTACTATCCAGCATCAGAGCTTTTTACAAATAGCAAACTTTAACTCGCTCTGATAATTTCAAGAACAATTTAGGAAATTTCTCCTCGTCTTATTAGAGCACATGGGTATTTTGTAAGAACAATTGTGTATCATTTTGTTTTCTTCTTTCAAGCAAAAATTCTGCCTTAACATCAAATTTTTCAATCCAATTTCGGGGACTGTACTTGGCGTGATGGATGAGCTGTGACGGGCAATCAAATTAAGGCATGCTTCTGTGTCCTTTTTTGTGATCATAAATAATTGAAGTCTTCTTTTCGGAAGTTATAAGCCTCTCACTTTTACATGGCGTACTCAAATTGATCGAATATCCCTAGGATTAAAAAAAGGCAGGTTAGGAATAAGATGTAACATTAGCGACGAGAGCCTCTAACTTTTTATAGTACACCTCTAACTTTTTATAGTACACACATTTAATATTTTCGGTTGTATAGTCTACTTTAAAAAAAAATATTAATTTTATGATATATCTTAATTTGTGGTGGTTGTCCTCCCCCCACATCACCTCTGTCTGTGTGTGTGTGTGTGTGTGTGTGTTCTGACAAATAAAGCAAACACTGGCAGGCAAGCATTAGAATCTAGAAATATTCCGATCTGCGGCCTGTCTTAGGAGAATGATTTGCCATCACAACTTGCAATTTTGTAGGGAAATGGCAGAGCTTTGAGCCTACAACATGTTTATTATAACCATGAAAATAAATTTGCGCCAATTAAAGCAAAAAAGTAACTGGAATTATATCCAATATATAGTAAGCATACGATACACTGTTGATCAAAATTAAAACGTAACTGGGGTGAGCGCGTTGCGTAAATATTCTTATAAAAGCGAAGGATTGATTTGAAAACAAGGTTTACGCTCACTGCAGTAGCTTCGGCTTCTAACTACGACATAATTTCATTGCGACCATGTATTATTCCGTATTATTTCTGGACGCGTTATGACAAGCATATTAAGCAGATCTCCCATTTAATATCATGATCTAAAATTTCGTCTTTATTTTAATGCGGTCCTGATTTCAGGTGATAAATTATGACAAATCTTTGTAGTCGATTGCATAAATGAACTATAAAGCAAATACAGAACATGCGAGAAAAAAGTCCTAATGTGTCCTTTACTGTACAACTTTTCAGGGAGCAAAGCGAATATCACAGATGTTCTTCCTTGTTATGCTTTCAATAAGATTAAAATGCTATTTCCATGTATTATCTACTGACCACTCAAACGTCTTCTCTATTTTCTTTATAGCAACACATCTGCCATTTACCCTGGTATGTGCATCGCAATGGACGAGCTCGTTATAGCAGTCAGTTTACTCCAGAGTTCAAAGTCACCGGGTCGATTTAAATTTCTTCGAGGAATTTGACATCTTTAATGCAGATGATCTTCTGAAAAAAAGACGATACAGAAGAACTATTTGGAGCTTGCTTTTCCTTTACTCTTCTTTCATTGTTTAAAATTGTATACGTTTTGTGAAGTCAGCCTTTATGTCAATAATTCGTTATCAATCTCGATTTTGCAAAGTCGGGTAAGAAAACATTACAACGAATAAAATGAATAAAATAAGTTGTATTTTTGTGTCTTTGCAAAGAACTAAAATTAATCCACGAGTTTCATAAATTTTGTTTAATTTGAGATGACCACAAATGGAACATTAACATGTCCCTATTTAAAGAAGGACAAAAAGGACTGATTTTATTGAACCAAACCGCAGAATAGTTTATTGAAATGTTTTTATTGGTTAAAGACATCAAATAATTTTATTTGATGAA